>CAKNYM010015759.1:0-17078 GCA_932195095.1 Andricus curvator | reverse complement strand
GATAAACAAACATAAAAACACTTGTAGAAAACTCCACCGGGCCATTTTCACAATAATTGCATAAAGAAACCATTTTATTGTTACATTTTTAAGAGTTTGTAACGACTCTACATGACGAAAGCCATATAACCGTCAAAACAACACGAACAAAGTTACCACTAGCGCCGCCGCATGGCCCTTTTCAACACATGGACCATTTTCAACTCTCGGTGACAGGAGGCTGGTTTCCCGAAACCTTGTTTACAATACAGAAGTGGCCGTATTAGGAAAGAAGACTTCAAGAAACATTTTGAAGAATGTAATAATAATTGCTTGAAATGTAAAACCTCTAAATTTTGCCTCCTTTATACTTAAACATGATCCTTCATCAATTTGTGGATCGATGTCCCTTCCTTTTTCTAGGCAATTCCTTTACACTGCAATTATATTGTTAAATATATATTAACTTATATTATCACAACTTATACTAATAAGTTACAGTAACAGTAATAATGTTGCATGCAAGCACAAAATGTGCACTTTCGTTTTTATTACGTTTTCAATGTATTATGAACTTTATTTATTTTGTCAATTTTCTAATTTAATTTAATTCATATTTTTGACTGAAATTCAAAAATGTAAGAATATGCTTCCAAATTATATATTCTGTTGTAACAGATATGGCATTTTCCGAAAATTTTGGCCTTGAAACAACTCACTATACAATAACTATTTTTTACCATTTTCTTCCCAAAACACCATCAATTTTATTTTAAAACAATTACAAAACTTGAATCCTGTCTTTTACCTGCAATATTTATTGCAATCACAGTCATATAAATAAAATTTAATAATATGAAAAACTTAACCTACTACAAACCTGTTTACAAGTTCAGTTTTTTTACCACTATTAGGTTGCTTCCGGTAACTTAACCACCGTCTTAATTGAGCAAAACTTTGTTTTTCTATTTCACACTTGCCCAATTTCGCACCCGGAACACCATCTTCATTTAATTTCACTCCATCAAAAGGTATAATTGTATACATTTTTACAAAATATGAGCGCAACTTTCATACTACGCGGGGTGCACATGGCAGCCGCACATGCGCAAATAAACTTCCGATAGTTAGGTAAAATCGTAGAGGGAAGAGTAAAATAGTCTATGGACCAAATGCATGGGATAAAACGTTATTTTTGTAATATTTTCGTAATGAATAATAATTATTATGATTTTATCCCATGCATTTGATCCATTGTTTTCCCCTCAGCAGTTAACGAAGTGAAGTTAGCTGACTATGAAGTGAAAATGCCTAAGGTGCAGTCCCATGTGGGCAGAAAACGTCGGCGTAAAGCAGAAACTCATGAGAGTGAAAGAGACAAATAGATCTATTCGTCTTCCTCACCCTCTTGAACTTCTGCTTTGCGCCGACGTTTTCTGTCTTCAGCTGATTTACTTCAGCCATCAGCTACATTCACTTCGTTAAGTGCTGAGGGGAAAACTATTGAACAAATGCATGGGACAAAACTTTATTGTTGTAATATCATCCTAATGAATAATAATTATTATCATTTTAGTATTTCATTGAATATTTCTTAAAAAATTTAAACTAATTTTCAAATACACTTATTCCGAAAAAAATAGTTTTTACTAAGATATTAAGAAGATAGTGCAAAAATGGAGCGAATCCCATTCCATTCTTTTCACCTCAGTACTCAAGGAAGTGAAGTTAGCTGGTGGACGGTGGTTGAAGTGAAAATGCCTAATACCATTCCATTATTTCCATTGTGCGCGCTACAAACTCTAGTTTTTCGACCCTCGGCCTCGTATTCATAGGCCTTGGAAAAAATGAATGATTTTCAAACAGTTACTCGTCGCAAATCTAGACAAAAATTAAGAAATAAAAGTTTTAGTTCAAGTCTGCAACATTCATATTGCGAGGAAAACTTTAACACGGACGATCTTATTCGGTATGTATTATGACTGTATGACATGGATCATCTCATAGCAAAGTAGGACAGAAGCTCTCCAAAAGCGGGGTCTAACTGAATAAAAGGAAACTTGTTATTTTGGATGATACTATTCCTGCGTTAACGTGAATGAATCTTGTGAAACTAAATGAACGTGAAGTGCCCGGTAAGAAGGCTTGCATTCAAAGGTATTAAAAATTGCAATACCTAGGAATGCCGTTTCTGTCCTGCTTTTTTGAATCTCAGATTAGGTAACAAAAATATTTAGATTCCAATCCCTTTCAAAGCCGATCGGAGCTGTCAAACGTAACCTGAGATAAATTAAAAACACGATTTTCGTCTAACGCATTAGAAGACGCTTGAAAAGCATAAACTTGGCCAAATATAGTAGGATTGTTCATAAAAATACACCACTTCAACATAAAACTCTCGCTTTATTCAAATCTGATCAATTAAAAATATATGAAATAAAAATAAAAAAGTTTAAAAACTTAGTTTTCATCACAGTTACCTGTGTAGTAATCAATCTTGACAACATAAAATGACTAATACTGTATTTTCAACTGTTTTTAACCTCATTATTATTCGAAAAACAGTAAATAAGAACATCGAAATGTGCAAATTTAAAAGGGATGAAATTTTTTCTATATTATGGTCAATTTGGGGTATCCAAAAGTATTCAGAAAAATATTGTCACCACTGAGTACAGAAAAGGATTCAGTTAAAGAGATAACTTCTACTGCTATGGGGATTCAAAACGCGAGGACAAAAACGGTATCGAAAAGGAATAAAGAATTGTCACGTTACCATTGAACAGGAAATTTCCGAATACTTTTAAATGCAAGCCTTCTTACCGGGTGGAAACAGTTCCGAAATGCCACGATGGCAGCGCTAATATTCGATTGGGCAAAATCCAAAATATAAATAAAAAACATTTTCAGTTTGAGAGAAGGATTTGTGTAAAGTTGACCCCTCTCCCCGTTTTTGTCAAATTTTCACGTTTTGAGAACCCCTGAATCCGAAAAACAGTTTTTTACGAATGTGTCTGTATGTGTGTCTAGATTTTTGGTTTGTCAGCACGATAACTTTTGAAAGAACTGACATATTGGATTGGGCTTTGGTATAGACATAGAGTATAGGGTAAATGTACCAGTGGTCGGACAAACAGCGTTACTCTCATATTTAAGTTGTTGCAGACACGTTATTTCTGCATTTTTTCTAACAAATTTTCGCATTTTTGAACTGTGTGCGTACTGTTAAGGTTATTTTTGCCATTTATTTCTAAGTTTGAAGTGGATTTTGGAAGAAAAAGAAGGTTTTCGGAAAAGCTTAAGAAAAGACCAGTGATCGGACAAGATTTTTAGTTGTCGGACAGGCAGCATTTTTAGGTTTCGAAATTTTGTATTTAAAAACAATTGACCGAGTAACATGTTACTTTAAAATACTGAAAGTAAAAATAATTTAGCAGCAATGCTTTTAATACTAAATCGAATAAATTTTACTAATTTTTTTATTTATCGTTACCCAATTTTCACACACATGTTTAGGTTAGTTAGGGTTGCCAAACGTTCTTCCTTGGAAGGATTTGTCCTTCTTTTTAGTCGTGTCCTTTTAAGTCCTTCGCACAACCCAAATGTCCTTTCTTTTGGGGATAATGGGAATTTTCTTTTAATTTTATTTATTTTTGGCGTTTTTGTGCGTATCAGTCAATTTCTTTCGTCTGCTGCGCTTGCCTGCAGAAAATCAACAAGAGTGAAAGAGATATAAATCAGAATAGTCTGTCTCTTTTCGTCTTAAGAAGGTGAATTCACTTGCGCAAGGATACGCATCTATCGAGAACATATATAGTTAAAAATTTGTCATAAGGACAACCGCAGGATTTCGCCGGGAGCGGGTGCTAATCTGAAAAATTGCACCCGCTCCCAGCGAAATCGCGGTAAAATTTCAGCTGTAACCACGTCTCACGACCGTGAGATAGGTGGTTACAGTCTGCGACGAACTCAATACGATGATCCGGCAAAAGTCTCGTGCACCCTGAAGACACAGAGCGACCCAAGGACGACTGCCTTCTGCATTTTCCCCGCAAGTGTCTCAGCATTTTGTTGACAGGCAGGGATGCTTTTCAGGCTATTAACCAGTGAAACCTTGGCACTTCCAAGAGCGCCGATGATCAAGACGATGAGCTTTTTCTGTTGTTTCTTTTCTTTCTCCTTGGCTGTGACGTTTTTGTCAGCTGGTGCCGAAAATTCGATAACGAACATGGTTCGTTTCTCGAAGTCAAGGAGGACTATGTCAGGCCTCGAGTGCGCAACAGAAACAATTGTCGAGAATATGAAGTTCCAGTATATGTGGCACTTCTCATTTTCGACAATTGACTCCATTTCCCTAGGAGCGTTTAGCGGAGCGGTATTTGTGCTAATGCCGTAAGAGTGAGAGAGATGGTAATAAATCACTCTTAGTGCCGCATTGTGCCTTAGGATGTAGGTCGTTCCCGCATGAGTTTGACAGCTAGGTAGTGTGTGTCCTAGATGCTCACGTTGTGCATGACAGGCTCTGCAGCAATCATCGGGAATGTCTTGGCTCAAAATGTGGCGACGGTATGCTAGAGTGGAAATGACACCGTCTTGACATGCCAAAATGAAGCCCTCCGTGCCCGACTTCAATCCGGGTGATCTAAGGAAAGCAAACGTTAGCTCATACGACATCGACTGATCTTCCACATTTATGTGGAAGATGCCGTGCATCCTCTTGTCGAGGAGCTGTTCGTGGAAGTTTTTCTCCTGTGCTTTCTTAATCCGGGCCTTCAGGAGTGAGTATTCAAGATGGATAAGATTTGATGCATTTTGCTCACCCTTAATATTGAAGTCAAAGCCAAGTGTTTCAGCAACCTCCTCCGCTGCTTTGTACAGAAACGCCCCTTTTCCCACTTCTTCGTGTTTCCTGACCATTTTAAGAAGAGGGTCTTGTCCTAGACGGCGTGAGATGTAAAGTCGCGGAACAGAAGACTTACGGTGCATGCTCTTGTTCATGTGCAAAACCTTTCGCGTCCCGATATCAAGGGATCTGAGCTCGTCCTTCGTCCATGGAACCACTCCAAATGAATAGAGTACTACCGGGACGGCAAGCATGTTCGTTGCAGATACTTTGTTTCTCGCCGACAGTTCGGAAGACCAAATCTGCCGGATGAGACGTTTGTATCTGCATCGGAGAGTATCCTTTATAGATGTCACGTCCTGAATGCGGCTCTGTGGCACGCCCAGGTATGTATAGGTCTCTCCAGCACAAAGGTGTCGTATAGCGCTTCTGTCAACGAGCTCAAGATCTTCGGGGATGCCATTAAGTTTTCCTTTCTTCAAATTAACCTTGGCGCATTTCTCTAACCCGAATTCCATTCCAATCTCTTGAGTGTACTCTTTGACAATTTTCAGAGCTAGATATAGTTTCTCTTGATTCCTAGCAAAGATCTTAAGATCATCCATGTAAAATACATGAGTGACCTTATGCTTTCGGTTTCCAGGTTTGCCTCAGAGATACCCTTCCGAATGGCTAAGTGCGAGAGATAGTGGCAATAATGTGAGGCAAAGGAGGAGAGGGCTTATTGTGTCCCCCTGAAATACACCTCTCTGAAAGGTGATACTGTTAGTGGTCACACGATGTTTTCCAGTTGAGATAGTAAATCTGGTTTTCCCAAAGCGGCATTAATGTCTCTATGCACCTCACGATGTGTGGATGAACCTTTAGGCTTTCCAACAGACAGATGATAAGTCTATGGGAGGTTGAATCGAAAGCTTTCCGGTAATCAATCCAGGCCATCGATAGAAATCGCTGATAGGATGCTGCGTCTTTACAGACACATCTATCGATGAGCGAGTTCTCCCGACATCCTGCTACGCCTTTCTTTGAGCCACGTTGTTCATACATCTCTCGCCATACAGGTCCAATTGTTCGAACAATCCTATCATTTAGGATAGCTGTGAAGATCTTATACAGTGTGTTCAGACAAGTTATTGGCCTGTAATTCTTAGGGTCAGCTAAGTTGCCCGTCTTCGGCAGGAGCACTGTGCGCCCTTCCACCAACCACCCCGGAATAGGCTCTTCCAACTTTAGATATGAGGTGAAAATTCGGACTCAGATGTTCTTTGAGCCTTCTTCAAGTGGATGTTTGACTTCGTAGACTTCTCTCCAAAATGCTTCGACCTCCTCTGGTTTGGGCGGATGGTCGACAGTAACTGGAGGGTCTTGGAAGAGTTGAGATGGGTCAGACGAAAACTGTTGATTTTCTCTGACCCACCTCTTTCTCCGCTCTAGACTTCTCCTAGCGTTAGATAGTACTCGTATTCTGTCAACAATATGCTGCCTGATGGTCAGTAGCTTTGACTTGTTGATTGCGTGATGACGGATCCGCAGTTCGCGCGCGAACTGTCGAACCTTAGCAGTGAAAGTCCTGCCAGATGTTATGTAGTCAATCACACACTGAATGCGGGACGCGTACTGTCTTGCCCAGCCTATCTTGGTGCTAAGTTGATGCATTCGTCTTTTGGTCTTATGATCAACCGTTGGGTTTGTTTTACGGTTTGCATCTGCCAAAGTTCTCGCTGCATTGTACACACTACAATTGATAGCCCAGAGGTCGGATTCTTCGGAAAAATCTCCACGAAGCTCATCATCCAGTTCAGTCAGATCTTTGGGCTTGGGAGAAACCTGAATGTTGATGTTTCTCCGGGTCTTGAAGCATCGTTCTTCCTCTATTGGATGCCTGTTCGAGGTTGGTCTCAGTGTCGCCTCTCTTTCTCTGTTGCCGGCTTGTTCTGGCTGCGGTTGTGTAGGCTCTCCGCTTATATAACCCCTTTTCCGGAGGTCCTCGGCACGATTTCGCAGACGTTTTTGGGAAAAATTCGAGAACTCTGGTTGTTTCTCGCACCACAGAGCATGCAGTCGCGCCATGTAACCTTTTCGTTCAGGGGCCATAATGGTATCATAGCACTCCAGCAGGTCGTCCCTGAGTCGATCCGTCCATCTAAAAGTAATGAGATTCTGCCGGTCAATCGCGTTGACTCCGTCTTGATTGGCTTCCCCAATTCTAGGGTAGTCGGCATTGTTGTCCGACCCATTTTCGGGAGCCCTGCGCGTTCGATTGTTTTGAACCGCACTTCCTACTGCTATGTTTGGTGTTGTCATTGTTGTTCCCACGAGCAGCTAGGGAAAAGGGTTAGTCCAAATAATGATCAAAACTCTTTTTTATAATACTTATGCCTATTTGTTATTTCTGAAAAGAACATGCCTGCTCTCCACATATTCACATCAGTTGTCCGACTACTGGTAGAATGACTTCTAGCAAGTTTAAAAAGTTCTGCACCTAAGGTGGTGCTAAGTGATATTAAAAATCTTCGCATATAAGGTATATAAATTTAAATTGCAAATAATTTCAAAAAATTTAAGTCTCACATTTGATAAATGCAGCCATTCAAGTTAAATCACAATTTAAATATGTCATAACTTGAAGAAAAAAAACTCTGTTTTCTGACACAAAACATAGCGCACAACCCCAAAATGGCGTACAAGAAAGTATGCAAAATGCAAACACCTATGTACTTTTAATAATTGTAGTTTATTGTAGTTTATTTCAAAATTTTTGAGACCAATTTTTTTAAGATTTAAAAATTCTATGAACGGTTATTAGTATTACTCAAAAAGTCGAACAATCTATCCTAATGACTTTTTTTTATAAAATAAAAATTACCGGAGTTCTATATATACCATTAAACCATTTCCCTTTCAGGGTAGGCGTGACACTACCCGATTCGGGTAGTGTTTCTAGGTTTTTCTTGTAGTTATAAATAACTACAAGTGTGGGCTCACCACACCCACGATGTGCCAACAGCACTCATGTCAGTATTCTTGAATGGTCACCCATCCAAGTACTAACCGCGTCCAACGCTGCTTAACTTCAGTGATCTGACGAGAACTGGGTTTTTCAGCGTGGTATGGCCGTTGGCATATATATATATTCCATATATATATATATATATATATATATATATATATATATATATATATATGCTATAATTTACAAAATTCCAAAAAACAAACGAAAATGAACATTTTAAGCCAAACAACGCACGATATGAAAAAATGTCAAAGGAAGAAAAACGTTGCATTTGGAACACCCCACAAGATTATCACAACAACTTTTTGAATTTTCTTAAAAAATCGAAAAATCAAATTTTGACCGCCCAAAAAATGAAAAATCAAAAATTCCATTTTGCGTTTAAACTAAACAAGACACGAAAAAAGATGAATTGAAAAATGATGTATTAAAAAAAGATCTAAATTTTTGTTACAAATCACTTCTTGATAGGACGCGTAGTTTTTGTTTCATTTGTAAAAACTGCATTAAAAAAAAGAAAAATTGAATTTTTAGACAAACGACACAAGATACGAAAAAAATAAATAGACCAAATTTGTTTACCCCAAAAAAAGCTACAAATTTGTTATTAATTTTTTTTTTTTTAAAGGATGCACACTTTTTTTTAATTATAAAAACAAGACAATGAAAATACGTCTGTTTTAATACCAATGAATATTATGAATTGTAATAATATACATTTATTGAAATGATATAAATTTTCAGGGTAGCTGAGGATATAATTTAATGCAAAATAAGGAAAAAATATTAAAGTTATCATGATAAATAAAATTTGTGCTTTATTTTGCAATATATAAATAAGCAATCCCAGGCCGTGGTACAGAAATAATTGATATAATAGTGTTGCATAATGTAGAAAAGTTCGCATTTTGGACAAAATCGAGTGCGAAGCACGAAATACGTGATGAGAATGTATTCTTTAAAGCCGAAGGAGCTTTAACAAAAGAGAATTCAGAATCACCAAATTACAGTTATCGATTATTTGACCTTCAATTTTAAAAGGCCTGTGCATAAATATTTGGGAAGTACAAAGACCGAGCGAGAGATTTACTTTAAAAAAAAACCTTGCGTATTCAGACTTTCCGCTTGTAGGCTGAGGTAAACAACTTTTAAAAAATGGTTAAATAATTATTATTTGTCATATTATCAGCTGCTTATATAAATTATTTTGTTTGTTGTAAAAATTGTTATTATATATTGTTTGATTATGATAACTGAGGATTATGCCAACCAATCTTAATAAATGCATTCTGATAAAAACAAAATGATAAACAACTTTTAGGCTCATTGTTATATGTATAGCTAACAAAAAATACTCAAATGGATTTGGCATAACCCAGGCGAGTGGAAAATGTCTGGAAATCTTATCGATTATAAATAATATTGAAATGTTTATTATCTTGCACTTTATAATAGAAAATAAGTCTAAAAAGTCGATAATAAAGCTTTCAATGAAGTAATATATAATTGTATTAGCGTTGTTAGCAAATTTGGATAACATATCTATTCGAAAAAAGCAAATATTGAGACGGGATGTATTCAGTTCATAAAAAAATAATCTTCAAATAGATTTATTTCTAAATGTGATTTTATTTATCTTTTTAAATTACGAGAATTAAAATATCGGTTACAATGTTAGATTTGTAGGGCGTTTACCATTACTGAACCATTTTTATATTAATTCTGAGATCAATTGAGGCACTGAGAGCAAAGCGGGTTAAACAAAATCGTCGAAGTCAACATGATTTAAGAAAGTTGCGGGCAAAAACCATTAAAAAGAAACAAGAAAACCGGGGATTGTATTGTATATTATAATATAACGATATGTTATAACATATTGTTTTATTATATCGTTATATTATAATATACGATATTATCCTCGTTTTTCTTGTTTGTTTTTAACTCATTTTGGCTCCGACAATTTCTTTAACCTACTTCTGCTGTTAGCCCAGCAATCCTTACATTTAGAGCAAAGAATATAAGTCAATAAAGTCATATGTGAGGATAAAGAACATAATAATGTCATATAGTCCAGGCGCCCTGTCCAATTTGGGGAAATAAATGCTACCTGAAATTTGTCTTCGGATTCTTGTAGCGCTGGCATATAGAACAAAAGCCTATATGTTTGCAATCACGGCGTCGGAGGCACTGTGTGTAAACAATGGTCAAAGATGGCAAAAACAGGTTTTTTGTTTATTGCAACTAACCTATATGTCTGTCAGGAAAAAAGTGTAGTTAAAAAATGTAGGTCTTACAAATATCTACAAAATGACGTGTCGTACATTAATATTTGTTCATTTGTTTACTTAGAAAAAATAAAACGGCCCGAAAGTGCCTTTTTCAAAATATGCAATTATTATTGCAATAATTAATTAATAAGTTTCAAACTTTCAAAAAACATGTCCCTCATCACCCTTAAGAAGTGTGCCAAACTTCAGCCCAAAATAATCATTAGTTTTCATAACAACTCATTTGTTATTACAAAAAGGACTATTTTTCAACGGAATTTCGACAGATTTGGCCGATAGGATCTCAACAAAAAGTGGGTTATTGTCATCTGCGGGAGTTGTGCTTTCAAGTACACTTAGTGGCGAAACGATTTTTCATTATTAAATTGCATAAAAATGGTTTACAAAAGATGTTAAGTTTACTTCTTACAACAAATAAAATAACTGCGTCAATTTTCGTTTTATAAAGCTCAAGTTTGTATCAAATATAGAAAAAGAGTTCCACCAATTGTTATAAATTCCACGAGGATATGCATGCTAAATTTATTGTTTATAATCGTGTTTGATTCACGGAAAAGTTCACAGAAAAGGATCGACGCAGTTAGTGGGGGCGGAGTGGGGGAAGCCGCTGTGGCATGCCAGGAGCTCGCGTCGGAATTGAATTCAGGTGTTCAAATTGCAAACAGTTTTAATATCTCAATAACAAATTGATGTATCAAGATATTTTTTAAAAAATTTTGACTAGCTTTCCGTGCTGGTTACAAATCTGTTGGTTGCTTCTCAAACAAAATTATATCAAATACCTTATGTTTAAAACTATTTTATTTATCTTACCTAATTTTACCATTAATATATTATTTATTGGATTGACTATAATATATACCTTAAATAGTGAAGCAAGTCATGGAAATGAAGGTCAAAATAAAAGATTGGATAATTCTTTTTGAAACGTTTCGGTCACTGTTTTGGACACTCATCAGTCAAAAAAACATTTATTAAGTCTGTAAAAAACATACAAATAATGTAGAAAATATTATAACACAGAATAAAGAATAATTAATGCAATTTTAAGTAAAAGGAAGAGAAGGATTGTCTCATAAAAGGAGGCCCTCAATTTTTAAATCTATATCAAGCAATAAATATTGATAACAGCGAAGAAAACGGAAGGTCAATAAGGAAAACATAAAAACAATTCAAAGTAAAAATCCAACAGAAAGTAAAACACATGATTTAACATAAATAAAACATTAAGAGAAAACAAATAAAAATATAAATAAATAAGGGCGAAAGCCCGACATCCCGCTTGGAACGTGAAGACGAGTGACTGAGCAACTGAAGGAAATTACGAGAATTCAAACAAGAAAACAGAAAGTGATGAATGGGTCGATAAAGTAGACTATAACTTTAACGACATGAAAATTAAAATTTTAATTTTGTAAAAGGTTTGTAAGCATCGGGAAATAAATTGTTTTCATATCTAAGATTAACTGTATTTGGTACTTTATTGATAAAAAAGTTTTCAACTATTTTTCTACGAGCTGTATTGTTCTTCAATGATAGAATTTCAAAATTATCCAAATCAAAGTTATGGCCGGTATCAATATAATGTTTAGTAAGAGTAGTATGAGCAGCTTTATCAGGATGGGAAATAGAATATCTATGTTCACGACTACGGGTTTCTATAGGTCTGCCAGTCTCACCTACATAAGAAACGGACAGACAGCGCAATTGTATTTGTAAACAACTCCGGAAATTTTTTTTTTGGGAAGTGGATCTTTGAGATTGTTGAAAAATTTTGAGAAGCTATGGGTTGGTTTGTAAATGATCTTGATCTTTTGCTTCTTTAGAACTTGTTCAATTTTTCCGATAAACCTTTTATGTATGGACAAACTGTGAAGTCAACGTAAGATACTTTTTTTATTTTTATTAGATTTAGAAACAAATTCGGTATTATATAATCGGAAAGTTTCTTTCTTTAGACAGTTGTTGATTAACTGGGTTGGGAAACCATTATCTTTTAAGGTATCTTTGATTAAATTTATGTTTTTGATTCTAAATTCTGGATCTGAAATTCTAAGAATTCTGTAAAATAAACCTGTGACGAAACCAATGTTATGGCAATTAGGATGAAAAGAGTTAAATTTTAGATAACGACCAGACCAAGTTTTCTCTTGATACCAATCAATTTTTACAAAACCTTCACATCTAATAATAAGAGTGTCTAAAAAAACTAATTTTTGAATTTTTTTAAATTTCTATGGTGAATTTAATATTAGGATGGTAAAAATTGAAATTTGCAAGGATTGTATGTATTTTATCTTTAGGGACAGCTGTGATTATGTCGTCTACATAACGAAAGAAAAATGGAACTGAAAAAGGGAGATTTTTGAGACAGTGAGATTCGAGTTTTTCCATAACTAAATTGGCTGGTGCAGGTGAGAGGGGAGAACCCATTGCTAAGCCACTTTTCTGTTTATAAGTGGAGCCACCAAATTTCAAAAAGGTGGAATTTAAACAATGTTCAATACAATCTAAAAAGTAATTAAGTGGAATGTCAGTATATTCAGAAATCTCAGACCATCGTGAAGTCACACAGTCTAGAACATCAGGAGTAGGAATGTTGTTAAACATGGAAACTAAATCTAAAGAAACTAAGATATAATTACAAGGGATACGACATAACCTAATTTTTTGTATAAAGGATAAACTATCTGTGACGTGTGAATCGTTTTCTCCAATAACATTATTTAAAATTTTGGTCAAAAAGGCAGATAATTTGTATAAAGCACAGTTAATAGTGGAAACAATTAACCTCAAGGGTGTATCAGGTTTATGAATTTTAGGAAGGCCCTTGGCGTGATGGCTGAGTGAGTTCTGAGTTCTTTTGCTTGGTAAGAAGAAATGAAATTATTAAATTCTAAATCAGAGATTAAATTATTATTATTCTTGTCTTGTAGAGTAGCAGTGTATTCAAATTTGGATAAAGAATAAAGTTTTTTATCATTTAGGATATCAGACATTTTTTTGCAGTAATCAGTTTTAGACATAGAAATCGTAACATTGCCTTTATCAGAATTAGTAAACATAACATATTTATTTACTGACATTCCACTTCATTAATTTTTAGATTGTATTGAACTTTATTTAAATTCCACCTTTTTCAAATTTGGTGGCTCCACTTATAAACAGAAAAGTGGCTTAGCTATGGGTTCTCCCCTCTCACTGTCTCAAAAATCTCCCTTTTTCAGTTCCCAAAGATAAAATACATACACTCTTTGAAAATTTCAATTTTTACCATCCTAATATTAAAGTGAACATAGAAATTGAAGAAAATTCAAAAAATAGTTTTTTAGACACTCTTATTACCTATTACATGTGAAAGTTTTGTAAAAATTGATTGGTATTAACAGAAAACTTGGTCTGGTCGTTATCTAAATTTTAACTCTTTTAATCCTAATTGCCATCAAATTGGTTCAGTCACAGGTTTATTTTACAGAATTCTTAGAATTTCAGATCCAGAATTTAGAATCAAAAACATAAATTTAATCAAAGATACCTTAAAAGATAATGGTTTCCCAACCCACTTAATCAACAACTGTCTAAAGAAAGAAACTTTCCGATTATATAATACCGAATTTGTTTCTAAATCTAATAAAAATAAAAAAGTATCTTACGTTGACTTCACAGTTTGTCCATACATAAAAGGATTATCGGAAAAATTGAACAAAATCTAAAGAAGCAAAAGATCAAGATCATTTACAAACCGACCAATAGCTTCTCAAAAATTTTTAACAATGTCAAAGATCCACTTCCCAAAAACAAAATTTACGGAGTTGTTTACAAATACAATTGTGCTGTCTGTCCGTTTTCTTATGTAGGTGAGACTGGCAGACCTATAGAAACCCGTAGTCGTGAACATAGATATTCTATTTCCCATCCTGATAAAGCTGCTCATACTACTCTTACTAAACATTATATTGATACCGGCCATAACTTTGATTTGGATTATTTTGAAATTTTATCATTGGAGAACAATAGAGCTCGTGGAAAAATAGTTGAAAACTTTTTTATCAATAAAGTACCAAATATAGTTCATCTTAGACATGAAAATAATTTTTTTTTTTTTTATTTATATTTTTATTTGTTTTCTCTTAATGTTTTATTTATGTTAAATCATGTGTTTTACTTTCTGTTGGATTTTTACTTTGAATTGTTTTTATGTTTTCCTTATTGACCTTCCGTTTTCTTCGCTGTTATCAATATTTATTGCTTGATATAGATTTAAAAATTGAGGGCCTCCTTTTATGAGACAATCCTTCTCTTCCTTTTACTTAAAATTTAAAATTGCATTAATTATTCTTTATTCTGTGTTATAATATTTTCTACATTATTTGCATGTTTTTTACAGACTTAATAAATGTTTTTTTGACTGATGAGTGTCCAAAACAGTGACCGAAACGTTTCAAAAAGAATTATCGAATCTTTTATTTTGACCTTCATTTCCATGACTTGCTTCACTATTTAATACAAATAAAAGGTCGAGTCTAAACGTACAACAATAATATATACCTTATTCTTTTAAATATTTACATCTGAAAATTTACTTTAGGAAAAAAAAATGAATAAAATTGTTAACGTATTGTCTAATAACCATACGTACGCGACAGTGGCTTCCCCCACTCCGCCACCACAGATCGCGTCAATCCCTCTCCCATAATCAGTCACCATAATAAACAACAAAATAATAATGCATTG
Organism: Andricus curvator; assembly: GCA_932195095.1. NCBI lineage: Eukaryota > Metazoa > Arthropoda > Insecta > Hymenoptera > Cynipidae > Andricus > Andricus curvator. The sequence goes on along the minus strand of CAKNYM010015759.1, from coordinate 2,221 downwards.
CCTTGGAATCCCTCTGCAATCACAATTTTTTTTGTTTGAAAATGTGTAGAAAAATAGTACTCATCGAATGAATTCCATCCTGATTCCATTGAGTGGAAATTGATAAAGTTATTCTATTTGTTCATGACGAAAAAACATACCCTCTTCTTGTACCCATTTTTGTGCAATTTTATAACGAAAAATCGTTTTGCCACTAAGTGTGCTTGATACCACAACTCCCGTAGAGGACAATAACCCACTTTTTGTTGAGATCCTATCGCCCAAATCTGTAGAGATTCCGTTGAGAAATAGTCCATTTTTTAATAACAAGTGAGTTGTTATGAAAAATAATTATTATTTTGGGCTAAAGTTTGGCACACTTCGTATGGGCGATGAGGGACATGTTTTCTGAAAGTTTGAAACTTGTTAATTAATTATTGCAATAATAATTGCACATTGAAAAAAAGGCACTTTCGGGCGGTTTTAATTTGTTCCAAGTAAACAAATGAGCTAATCTTAATGTACGATACGTCATTTTTATAGATATTTGTAAGACCTACATTTTTAACTACACTTTTTTCCTTACAGACTGTGGCAAAATATACGTTTTGAATCATGCCGCGAATAAAATATTATAATGGGCGGTATTTAATTGTAATGAGACATGGCGACAGATTTCTCGCATGGTGTTGGCGAAATAATAAAGGCGCGAGAATGACGGAAAAGAGCGCGGATAATTAGCCAAATGATTGGTTGATTCCCGGAAACCGTGATGAACGCGAGAGAAATGTTTCTTACAGTGCTGCGCTATCGAGCACCGATGTTCATTCGCTTTAAGTAACGCAACCAGTTTAAATGAGTAAGGGGATATTTTCCAAATTGTACGACGAAAACCACGTTGATTAGAGCCGGGCCGCTGCGTCTAAGCAGGTATTTATCAATGCATTAATAGTGTAAAAAAGAAGTGTATTTGTGCAAAAAAGTGCGAGCGGTGAAATAAATTGTTCGCCTTTCAGCGTGGTTTTTTTTCCCACTCTTATAACGACATCCAGTTGGTCGTTAATGGCTGCCAAAATGCGACGCATGATGCCGGTTTCCAAATTTCTTTGATGCTGATTAAATTGATGGGATCCTGACTCAACGCTGTTCTCCCAGGCTCAATTGTTAACAACAATCGATCGCATCATAAACTACTATGATTTACCGGCAAATTGTTTGCTAAATTTTCAATTGCGACTCAATCAGCGATTACTTGCGCTAACTATAAATCTTTCTCATGGTTGCATATTTGAATCCGAATTCTCATTTATTAATATGATGTGCCATTTTATTTGCAATGTTATATTTTAAGTGTTACCGTTTCATTTTTAATTTTCGTATTTCGAATTGTGAATGTTGAAGAGGAATGTTTTTTTTTTAAACTTGTACAAGGTAAATTTATATTTTACTAGCTTTGAACGCATTTACACCATTTACCTGTCTGTCATGAATCATTACTTGATTTTTATTGAATTTATGTTTTAAAATATATGTCGCATTATTTAACCGAAATGCCACTCTCCATCTGTCAATGAACCATTCCAGTACATATTTCGTTCTATACAATTAATTCGTTCGTTGATTTACTTGTCTCAATTGAATTTCTAGATGCTATTTTGAATTTAGAGCTTTCCCTTATATGAAATTTCCGTTATTTTACTGTCTTAAAAAAGTAATAAATTTGAAACATCAAACTTTAAGTCTCTAAAATCGGAGTTTAGAAAAGTTGAAATATAATATATAAAGTTTATGTTATATTCTGGCACCCGAACAGTGGACTTGATAAAAGAAAAAAAAGAAAACATTTTAATTTAATCTGAAATTTGTTTAATGAATAGCATTAATTTTACTCCCATTCATACCTGATCTAGAAAAGGCCCATTGCTTCCTGTTATTGACAGACCGAGACGTGTGCGTAGCTTTAATGATAGAATAAATATTTTTAATTTACGCCGCAATTCAAATAACGAAATGGCTAATATTGAGGAAATGACACCCGACCAATTAAGGGCGGAATTATTTAAAATAAGAGAAGAAAGACAAACAGAGCAACGCGAGTTGCTCAGACTCCAAAGTAATGTACAACCACAGACAGATGTTGGTGCGCGTCTGGTCAGTGCTTTGATCGAAGGTTTACAGGGCATTCACATGGAGTCAAAACCCCCTAAATTCGAAAATGAAACCCGAAATCCCAACGAATTTT
>CAKNYM010015755.1:0-20207 GCA_932195095.1 Andricus curvator | reverse complement strand
TGGTTGACCTTATGTTCTCTTTTGTTCGGCGGGCCACATAGGTATCCGAGGATTATTATTATTATTATTATTATTATTATTATTATTATTATTATTATGAAGGCTAATACGTTTTTGACGATGTAACTTCAAAGGCAAATGAAAAAAAAATGTAACCTTGAAGCTATTTACGCAAAATTTAAAATTCGTTTTATATTCATTTACTGCCTATTAAAATTCGTTGCTCAAAATTGTACAGTATTACATTATATGATGCAACGATGTTCTAAAACGTTCTAGAACGTTCCACATTATAGTTGATACACCTAGAAACACGTAAAATTCGTTTCACGACATTGCATCATATGTTGCAACAATGTTTTATACGTAGAAACACGTAAAATTCGTTTCTTGGCATTGCGCAATATTGCATCATATGACGCAACAATGTTCTATACGTAGAAACACGTAAAATTCGTTTTCGTGACATTGCACGCTAAAAAACCAGTTCTCGTCAGATCACTGAAGTTAAGCAGCGTTGGGCGCGGTTAGTACTTGGATGGGTGACCATTCGAGAATACAGTGTGCTGTTGGCATATTATGGGTGTGGTGAGCCCAAACATGTAGTTATTTATAACTACAAGAAAACTATCCACCTAGAAACACTACCCAAATTGGGTAGTGTCACGCCTACCCTGAAAGGGAAATGGCTTAATGGTATAGCACAATATTGCATCATATGATGCAATAATGTTATACATCGAGAAAGACGTAAAATTCGTTTCGCAACATTGCGCAATATTACATCATATGATGCAACAATGTTATACATCTAGAAACACGTAAAATTCGTTTTCGTGGCATTGCACAATATTGCATCATATGATGCAACAATGTTCTATACGTAGAAACACGTAAAATTCGTTTCTCGAAATTGCGCAATATTGCATCATGTGATGCAACAATCTTCTAGAACGTTCTACACTATAATCGACACGTTCGGGATATCATTTTTGCAACGCAAAATGTGATGCGTCATTACAATCACCTTGAAGCTGTTGACGAAAGAAATTCTTTCCAGAAATTATGCAGTATAATTTTCATGATGCCATCAAGAATATTCTAGAATATTTTGTACATTAAATGAATGTTTTATCTATAAGGAAACAATGAATCATCCTTGTTTTTCTCCTTATAACCTTCAGCCTGTTTACATGAATTCAGCTCTACACCTGCATCATTTGCGCACTGAAAGAATTTTTTGTCGATAAGAAAGCAATAAATCAAATTCATACAGACGAAAACAGGATGTCATTTCAAATTTCACATATATACGCCTGCATATTTGCGCATTAAAAATAAATGTTTTATCTATAAAGAAGCAATAAATCATTCTTGTTTTTCTCGTAATAACCTTGAACCTGTTGACATCAATTCGGCTCTTACAATTACGCAATATTATTCTGTGACGTCATCATGACCTTCGAGAATGTTCTAGAAGCTCCAGGATCCTCCCAGAATGTTCTAGAAGCTGAGCAGAACGGTCTCAATGTCAGCCTCACACGGATACACACGGACACACACACAGCCACTCACTAATACTAATCAGGCCAGAAACGCCCTTGCCTATCTACTTGAATATACTGATATAACTAATTACAATACATCTAAAATTCGAGTATAAATTCAGTTTTAAAATCTAGCTGAATTATCTCGCCTTAAACTGTTCAGGGTTAGAAATATAATCAAATAATCTTACAATTCAGGCTCAACTAACAGTTGTACAATTAGTACTTATACTTAATGAAATATAATATATGTATTTTTGTCAATTAATTTACACATTTGGAGTTTTTAGGATTTAAAATCCGCTCGCTGATCTGTCTGGCGAAAGCGTAAAAGCAAAATGGTTCTCTAGCATATCATCGGATTTGGCCTTCTCCCAACTCTTGCAGCATATACCTCACATTATCTGACAGCAAAGTATCATATTTCCCAAAAACTGCGCCATTTGCTTTCAAATAAAGCAAACGACATTCTCCTTATACCGTAATTGTCATCGCAGGGCTGTCAATCAACCCACTTATATCTAGGGACATTTTCTCCATAGCGTCAGTATCTAACAGTTGGCACCTATACAATGCGCTGGCGAAAAACGCTATTACGCTCCAAAATCGTCTCCATGTAGATATACATATACATTATACATACATATATATATATATATATATATATATATATAATTTAAAGAAAAGTTAAACAACCACCTCAGTGTCCCACTAAGAGCAACTGCCATCCAAAAAATTGCAATAGCCCCCAGTAGCACGGCGTTAAATCACACCCATGGCCACGTCTCACAACCGTGAGATGGGTGGTCATAGGCAACGATGAAATCACAACGACAGGCCGGCGAAACCCTCGTGTCTTGAGGACCCGAAGCGACCCAAGGATGACAGCTTTCTGCATCAATCTCGCAAGTGCCTTGGCATATTTTTGGCACGCGGGTATGGCTTTAAGGTTACGAACCAGTGTCAGTTTCGGACCTCCGAGAGCACCTATCACAAGGAATATTTTGGGTACGGCCGTTGTAGCTCTCTTTTAAGGTCTTGATACCTCTCCTATTTTTCTTTATCCTTTGCAGTGAGGTTGTATTCGGACGGTGCCGAGAATTCGATCACGAATATAGTTCGTTTCTCGAAGTCTTGGAGAACAATGTCAGGCCTCGAGTGCGCTACATCTATGTCTATAGATATACGTCGTTCCTGGGTGGGTCGGACACCCTGATAGTATGTCTTCTAGGTACTCAGCGTGTGCATGACACGCTCTGCAACTATCACTGGGAAATTCTTGACATAAAATGCGGTTACGGTATGTTAAGGTGGAAATGACACCGTCCTGGCATGCGGAAATAAAACTCTCCGTACCTGAATTAAGCCCTGATGATTTGAGGAAAGCAAAAGCTTGCTCCTTCGACAAGAGCTGTTTTTCTACATTTCTGTGAAAGTTTCCGTGCATTTCCTTGTCGAGTAGCTCTTGGTGAAAATTTTCAACCTCTGCTTTCTTCACTTTGGTTTTTAGAAGTGAAGCATCTAGATGAAGTAATGCACTTTCCTCACTTCTGATGTTAAAATTCAGTCCAAGGGTCTCGGCCGCTTGCTCCGTGGCTTTGTCACGGAACGCTCCTTCGCCAATCATCTCGTGGTTCCTGACCATCTTGAGGAGAGGATCTCTGCCATTCGCAACGATGTAAGCTGTACTTAGAACAATCCGGTTATGAAGACACTGGAGATTCAGAAGTCTGCGTCCGCCTTGATGGCGTGAAATATATAATCGCGGAACTGACGAATTGATATGCAAGCTTTTATGCATATGCATGATCTTACGTGTAGTGACATCAAGGGCCATAAGCTCGTTCTTCGTCCATTGAACTACCCCCAACAAGTAGAGTAGAATCGGGACGGCAAGCATGTTAGTCGCAGATGCCCTGTTCAACGCCAACAGATTGGAAGACCAAAACTGTCGAAGAAGATGCTTGTACCTGCTTCGGAGAGACTCCTTCACTGATGTTACGTCCTGGATGCGGTTTTGAGGCACGCCCAGGTATGTATAGGTCTCTCCAGTATTAAGATGTCTGATAACACTTATATCCACAAGCTCAGGGTCCTTGGGAACGCCAGTAATCTTTCCTTTCTTCAGATGAATTTTGGCACACTTGTCCAAGCCAAAGTCTATCCCAATCTCTCGTGTGTAGTTCTTGACAATATTTATAGCAGTTTGAAGTTTGCTTTTACCAGAGGCATAGATCTTCAGGTCAACTTGAAAGACGCCCCTCTGGAAGGTGGCGTTGTTCGTTGTCACACGATAATTTCTAGATGAGATAGTAAATCTAGTTTTCCAAAGAGGCATCAATCTCTCTATGCATCTCACTATATGTGGATGTACCTTCAAGCTTTCCAACAGACAGATGATAAGTCTATGAGAGGTTGAATCGAAAGCTTTCCGGTAGTAAATCGAGGCCATTGACAGGACGCGATGATGGACTGCAGCGTCTTTACAGACACACCTGTCAATTAGCAGGTTCTCTCGATAGCCTGCTACACCTTTTTTCGAGCCACGTTGTTCGTACATCTCTCGCCGTACAGGCTCGATTCGTCGAAAAATCCTATTGTTGAGGACAGCTGTAAAGATCTTATACAGCGTGTTCAAACACGTTATTGGCCTATAATTCTCCGGGTTGGACAAGTTGCCTTTTTTTGGCAGGAGTATAGTGCGTCCTAACACCAGCCACTGCGGAATGGGCGTTTCCGACTGTAAATATGAGGTGAATATGCGGGCCAAATGTTGGTGTGTAAAAGTAAACTTCTTCCACCAAAAGTTCTTGATACAATCTGGTCTAGCAGCGGAAAAGTTCTTCGTGCCTCTAAGTGCTTTTTTCACCTCTTCGGCAGTGATTGATGGACATTCCTCCTCAGATTTTATGAGGTTGTCGCAAAACTTCTTGAAGCGGATGATATTTTCAGTATCTTCTTTCAACTCTAGTGTTTTCGGGATCTTGTACACCTCTCTCCAAAAAGTCTCTACCTCCTTGTGCTTGGGTGGATTTTTGACAGAAACAGGTAGATCGCTGAAGAGGCGCGATGGGTCAGCGAGAAACTGTTGATTCTCCCAGATCCATCTCTCCCTATTCTGTATCCTCCTTCTTGCGTCAGATAACAGCCGTATTTTGTCAACAATATGCTGCTTTATTGTCAGCAGCTTTGACTTGTTTAGTGTGTGATTCAAGATCCTTAGCACTTGGGCGAACTTTCGAATCCTTTCTGTAAACGGTCTACCAGATGTTATGTAGTCAATCACACATTGAACACGGGACGCATTCTGTCTTGCCCATCCAATCTTCTTATTCAGCTGATGCAAGCGTCTTTTGGTCTTTTGATCCATCGTCGGTTTCAGCCTTCGACTTGAATCAGCCAAATCTCTCGCAGCACCATAAACTGAGCAATTGATGGTCCAGAGGTCGGACTCTTGCGAGATATCTCTGCGAAGGGAGGCATCCATTTTAGTCAGATCTTGGGGCGCAGGAGGGACTTGCATGTTAATGTTCCTTGTTGTAATGAAATTGCGATCATCTCTCAGAAGGTGCCTGCTTTCTGCGGTTGGTTTCAATGTCGCTTCCTCATATTCGTCTGCAGCTTCATAAAGCAGCGGTTGGGGAAGCGCTCCGCGTACATATCCATTTTTCCGGAGGTTGACGGCTTGATTTCGCAAAGACTGATGCGAAACGTGCTGAAGCTCTGGGTGTTTCTGGCACCACAGAGTGTGCATACGCGCCATAAAGCATCGGTGAACAGGGATAAGGCTGGTATCGTAGTAATCTAACAAGTCATCCTTGAGTTGATCCGTCCACTGAATGTGAGCGTTTCGACGGTTCGTCGTCGTGTTTCCATCTAAATTATTTTCAGCACCCCGAACTCTAGGCTGATCGGCATTGTTTGCCGACCCATTGTCGGGTGTTCTGCGCGTTCGATTGTCTTGAACCGCATCTACAACATTTTGGTGTTTTGGTGGTTTCATTGTTGTTCCCACGAGTAGCTAGGGAAAGGGTTAGTCCATACGTGTCGGTTCTAGTCTTTCTATAGTATTATAGTGTCCATTTCCTTATATTGACATATTCGAATAAGTAATCTTTTTGATTTAAATAGGAGTATGACTACAGATTAAAAATGTTATAATTTGAATGAAATTTTAAATTAGAATTTTTAGAATTTTCAATTGATTGCAATAATTTGAAGGGATTTCGTTTAAAATCTATTGTTACGTGCCTGCCTGCCTATTTTGGTGCAGCCGCCTAAATTTTGGAAAAATCAAAAGATAATTTGAAGAAAACGTTATTTAAAATCATAACTATTGAGAAATGACAGAGAAATGAGAAAAGAGAAAGAATGTAGAAAGAGATGTAAGAACGAAGGTGGCCGCGAAGCAATTTACGCATATGCTGCGCTTGCATGCATGGCAGCACGCGTTGCAGAATACACGTGCTCGCTGTCAATTTCAAAATTAAATCTAAATCAGGAACAGAATCTTAGAAAATAAAGATGCAGAAAAATTTTAATGCGCACATCACGGTCAGAAGGAGGTCAACATTACAAAACGCCTTCCTGTAAAACAATTTCAAATCTATGTAGGAATTCGAAATTGCCTAATAACATTTCGGAATTAAACAAATTTTCTTACATCTCTCTGGCAGAAGATTGACAAATATTGTGAGTCTTAATTAAATTTCACTAGTACGAGGAATTCCAAATTGCCCAACAGGATTTCAGAATTAAAATTCTCTCACACCTCGCAGGCAAATGATCAACAAATATTGAGGATACTCAGCAAATTCCTAATATTCCTACATCGGCATAGAGCGACCATTTTACAATGGAAATTCTACAAGTCAACAATTCGTCTCTATTTCTCAATAAAGTTTCTGTGGTCGCTTTACTTTCCTGGCACCAGAAAGCGTTTAATCTCCTTAGGAATTGGTATTTTCTTATGCATTTCTAGCCTTCTATCCAAATAAACCATTGATATGATTTGTAAGTTAAATTACTAAACTTTTTAAGCTCATCTACTTCAATCTCCAAGGTACTTCTATAAACGTTTATGATGGTAGCGAGATTGCAAACTGACTGCTCCTCAATATCTAGAGCTTTGGCAAAATCTTCGGATCTGTCAAGGAGTTTGCGAGCAAGGTTTCCATTGTTCGACGTTCCTTTGCCATGTATTACCTGATCAACTCTTATTTCAAAAGCATCATATAATCTATCTCTCACCTGATCGGCGTGCAAATCAACAGACTTTGAAATTAATATATTTCTTATCAATATTAGTTAATATATAATTGAAAAAAAAAATTCATTCAAAAAGTTACCTTTTATTTTTTTGGTCACATCCCATATTTTCACTTCTCGTTTATACGCAATATGAAGCAGATGGTTAAACATTTGAAGTGTAAAAGACCTAAGCCATGGGATAGTGATCCTTCCTTTGGTGTGAAGTCTGCCTTTTTATTGTTGAAATTGTGGGATGTCACCAGACATATTGGGAACCTTTGAATGGCTTTATTTCCTACAATTGCGTGCACATTTTTCCCATCGAGAAGGGTTCTTGACAGTGAAAATTCAACCTTCACTATAACACCGTTGCCCATTGTGAAGCTTAAGATATTTAATTTCTTCGTCCATACGATTGTACTCTTCGAGAGCCATTTCATTGTCTTCTTTTTGATGTGCGATTTTCAAACGCCAAAAAAATCGGTTGCTTTGAGGTCTAGGATTATTCCAGAAGTATTCCGGATTAAACAAACTTTTAGGTTGAATAATTTGTGCTTCGCATACAAAAAGCGATTGATGTGGACTACGGTCATCATTCTCCTCATAGTGAAATTTCTGCTGAGGGTTTACATATCCAGAGGCATCATCAAAGCCAGTCGTCACCGACAACTTTATGCTATCCATAGCATTTTTGGGCCAGTCTGATGTAACAGCTTCGCATAATCTTTCAGCAGTCTTTTCTAGCAACTGTTGCAGTGAAACGGAGAAAACCATCCTAATTTTGTGTATAGCATGCTGAGAGTTAAATCGAGTGCGTTTGATAAAGTCAAATACACAAAATGAGAAGATGCATCGCATGTACAAAACATTGAATCTACTATTTTGAATTTCACAAATTACTTTGAAATTTAGAGTGAAAGGTAAGGGTTTTTATTTACATTATTATTAAGTTTAATAGATTAATATAAATGAAACCTCTGAAATATTGTAATCCTTTGGCCGACATTCTCCTTTAGCAAGTCCAAGAGTATTCCAACAAGGAAATATTCGACAACCCCGATTGTTAGTGTCTTTCAGTAATATTTCATAAGAGTTTTTCGATAGTTTAACCTCCAAGCACAGAGCTAAAGCTGATTCATTGGTGTGCTTTTCAACTACATTTAAACTATTATTTTTAGTGTCTTGATCACTCGACTCGTCAACTTCCATCGATACACTGTCAAATACATCATTTTCTAATCTCTTCTTAAGAATATTTAAAGCTATTTCTAATACTTTATCCTTATTGTAGCATTCATTATTTGACAGTTCCACAGAACGTAACCTTATTGTACTGCGAGAAGCTTGATGTATCACAGTAGGTTTTCTACCAGCATTTTCTCTGATTCTTGCTGTTTTTCTAGGTCGCCCCGGTTTTTTGGGCGTTTTATTTATTGCACGACGCATTTTTGCTCTATCATAACTCATTCGAGATTGTATTATTTGTTTTTATTTAATATTCTCAGGTGTACCCAAAAACAGCTGAGGTTCTAGAATAAATTATATTAAATAACAAATGACATATATTTAACTGTTAAGGTCAAGTCACGAAGAAATATAAAGTCTTCAGAATGCTTAGCTCTCGGAATTTGATATCAGGGGCAACGGTAGCTCTGCCAGGGAATTTGGAAGTAATTTTCCAAACAAAATATAATTTTGAAATTGGCCGTGGGCACGTCCGGGACGTGCTTATAACGTGGTAAACAAATTCACGACGAGGAGTCTGCGAAATCCCGCACTATTATCGGTATAGTGCCCAGACTAAAAAAAAAGGTGAAGTGAGTTAAGAAAATTAAACAAGTAGATAATTGACAATAATCCATAACAAAAAAAAGGGTTATTGTTAAAAATTTATTTGGTCAGTTTGGTCCTCTAAAAGGAAGCCACTAGATTCAATTTATAAAAGTCGGAACGTAACAAACTGAATAGTGGCAGCGGTGAGAAAAAATTCCGCTCTCACCGCTCGGTTTCGTTACTAGTAAACAATCCTGCATAAGATGTTCTTCTTATCGCGGAATTCATAACAATTGACCACTCGCAAGGAGCTGAGTTAGCAGTACGTACTAATAACGAGGATTCAGATGCTGACACAGTTGTCAATGAATTTTTAATAGGTCAACATTTGAACGGAGAATCAGATTATGAATCTGAAATAGAAGTGATTTCGGAAATCACAAATAATCCAATTTAGAAAACCTAAAAAAGTGTTCCAATAATAAAAATGTAGTGAAGCGTATTCTGGCCACGACGGTTACGGGCCGAATTCGAATCAGTTACAATATAATCTCAAAATACCAAAATTTGAGGTAAGTTGTTCTTTTGTATCATTGTGCACGATTGCTTGTTTTAGTAAATATGCAGCTTAACTGAGTAGAGTCGATTACCCCTAAAAGTTCCAGAAAGTTTAGTTTCAAGAAAATTTAAAATCCTCAAACAAATAAGATTAGTGGATTCATATTTGGTTCACGACGAATATGGGTCAAAAAGAAAATTCTCGCAGCCATAATAGCTCCCTTACTATAAGTAGTTCGTTTCTTATTTAATTTAATAAAAGTCCATTTGAGAAGATAATAAATGCAGCCAGAAAAAGGTGCACACAAAAGAAAACATAGGGCAGGTAAAATGGTGAGGCAGAGATTCGAGCGAGCTGTCGCCCGGGAGCTTTGTATAAGAAACGGAGAATTTCTACCTGTCGAACCAAACAAGGGTGCAATCTAAAGACTAATTTCAGACATTGATAACGCGGCGGTCAAATCTGGAAGTCTCGAAGACATAATAGCCTCATTTGAGGACCTTGACCTTGAGTTTAGGGACAGGGGTGGAACGAGCATTTTTTTTAATAATAGAGAAACAAGGGATGCCCTTAAAAAATGCAGAGTGATCTACCTTGAATATTGTTAATATTTCCGAGCATTCAAATAATATTAGTCTCCTGAGATTAAGCTCCTTACAAAAACAATATGTCAACCGACGGGGATGAAAACATCGATCGAAGGAACATCTATGATAATATCACTGGTGTTTCCGCAAACGTTACGGCAGTTGTAGATCTTTGATACTAGTTTAGCCGTGAGGTCCATAGCCGAAGCAATTAGGTATTTTCACTTCAACCATCAGCTAACTTCACTTTGTTGAGTGCTGAGGGGAAAACAATCAACCAAATGCATGGGATTCGGTCCACTTTTGCCCAATTTTGCTAATATCTTCGTAAAAACTAATTTTTTCTATATAAGTATATTTGAATAATAGTTTTTATTTTTTAAGAACTATTCAATGAGATAATAAAATGATAATAATTATTATTCATTACGAAGATATTACAAAAATAATGTCTTGTCCCATGCATTTTGTCCATTCTTTTCCCCTCAGAACCCAACGAAGTGAAGTTAGCTGGTGGTTGAAGTGAAAATACCTAATGACTTTGGAAAAGCACACTACACACATATCCGTTTTCGACGGAAAAGAACCTCCTTTGAGAACCTTCCTTCAAGATATAGCCAATAGCTCAGGCTTCGTAAGCGCAAACATGAAAGGTGCTTTTCTCAACATCATCTTAAGCAAATTGAAAGGTAGAGCAAGACAAACAGACAACAGACAAACATTTTGAAAATATCAATGAACATTTGGCTCATTTAAAAAATCGTTTTGCTCAGAAAAGGAACTATCAATGGTATTTTGAAGCAATTATTCATCTAAGAATGGAAAGCAAGGAAGACGTAAGTGACTACCATGACAGACTATTAAGTTTAATAAGTGGCGCAAGGCATTCTATACAGGAAATGTTCCCCACAGCAGAAGAAAGCGAAACCATGATGAAGCCAATTGTCGCATGCGCTCGAAAGGCATTTATAAGAGGTCTAACAGATGAAATATCGACCTTTGTTGATGCCCGAAATCCGGCAACACTATCAGAGGTTTTAGATCATGCCCTGTATATTGAAGAACGTAAAAATGGAACTGAAAGATTGACTGCAACCACGTATTACATTTCTGGAAAGGGAAAAGATGTAAACGAAGCTTCTGGATCAGCAAATTATTATCCAAAACAAGTTGAAGAAAGAAAGGGAACATTAGTCTATCCATACAAACATCCGTAATCGAAATCGACGGCTCCATTCGTTACTCAAACACCTCATTTACAGGAGTCCCAGCAGCAATATATTTAACAATTTGCTCAACAGATAGCTCAACAATTTGCTCAAAATTTCGCTCAGCAAATTCCTCAACAGATGGCTCAACAATTTGCTCATCAGGTTTCCTAAAAGCCGATTTCACAATTTGCTTCACCCGTTCCATCTCAATATACGGTATCTGTTCCAAACCTAGTTTACCAGGTTCCTGTGACCATTCCACAGTAAACAATAAAAGCAGGTGGATACGCAAGTGGACAAGGAAAGCAGGAAAATGGGACGAATTCTAGAAGAAACTCTCCAGGACCTGGACATTTAAACTAAAGCCAGGCTCGTCGCCAGGACTCGGCTCCGAGCCCTATCACCGATGAGCATCAAAAGACGATAAAGTTCTTAAAGAATTTAGAAGAATCCTACGGACAGGGTATCAAGGACCAGACTCCCCTGTAATTGAAGTGAGAGCAATAGAATTCATCAACCAGAAAGCTTATCTCTTAGTCGATCCCGGTCCTGATCTGAACTTGATTAAATCACGTAAAATATAAAACGAGGTAAAAATCGAAGGAGACGAGCTGGAATCACTCCCGGATTGGTCAACACGTATGGCACGGTAAAAATTCAAATTTTAGAAGTACCAGTTGTATTTAACATTGTAGGAAGTAATTTCCCATTCACCTCAGATGGCATCCTAGGTAGGGGCTTTTTTAGACAAGAGAAAGTAGAGATGTCATTCAGATAAAACTTTTTTGACGGATATTAAAAATACAAGCTAGATCAAGGCAACCGGTGTCATTAGAAGTGACTAATCAGGATTTCAAATAAGGTTATCTACCTAGAATAAAAACACCTGAAGGCCTATATCTGGGCGAGGCGGCAGTCACTCGTCACAAAGGAATTTGCAGAGTTTACGTGATTAACACCACAGATAGAGAGATTGAAATGGTACTCACACCGCAAGAAATAATACCATTTGACGTGTATCCACTCCCGGGAAAAGAATTTTGAGAGTCAGGATTGGATCTATCTCCACAGGAACAAAAACTCATGAGAGCTCGAACTCGGGAACCAATGTTAATTACCGATACCCCTCTTCCAGCGTTTGATAAGGTTTCTTTAGAAACGGTAGGAAGACTGCCTACAACTCCTAGTGGAAACCGGTACATACTTACGATGCAAGACAACTTCAGTTAGTACTGTCTTGCCGTGCCCATCCCTAGTCAGAAATCTTCTGTTATAGCTCTCGCGGTAGCGACAAAACTATTCTCTGTCTACGGGCCCCCAAAATGTATCCTGGCCGATAGAGGAGGCAGTTCCATTAGTAAATTAATGAAAAACTTAGAAAGAATTTTCAATGTCAAACAACTTACAACTTTGGGATATCGTCCACGAACGAAACGATACCTTGAAAGGAGCCACATCGTGCTAACTGATTCTATAAAATACTATGCAATCAATTACGACGATTGGGATCGACTTCTTCCTTTCGCTATGTTTGCATACGATACATCAGTACACGAGGCAACCAAATTTACTCCCTTCGAATTAGTATTTGGAAAGGTGGCCAAAACTTCGAGCTCTTTTCCTCAAGGAGAGGAATTAGAAACATACTGTTCTTTTCTTCGGGACCTAATAATTGGAAACAGGGAAATCCAGAAAATCGCCGCGCGAAATCTAATTCAAGAGAAAACTCGATCCAAGGAATGCCACGATGAGAAAGCACGCCCTTTGAATGCAACGAAAGGAGATCAGGTTTACATCCTCAAGGATGTAAGAGAGGGCAAATTTTATATTAGAGGAATAGGCCCTTTCACAGTAGTCGGATTCACGGAGAATAGTAACATGATCCTAGAGGCCGAAAATGGCCAACGCATTACGAAACATGCAGACAAACTTAGAGTAGTTCATTGTTAACAGTCTAAGTTGACCGCCTGTTGTTTGGGAATGCTGAAGTAGAGAACATACCGTTGTCAGCCTAGGCCCAGTTCTAAAATAAATAAATAAACAAAGTAGTCGGAATTTAAGCTCTGGCCCAGACGATGTGCACTCGACTTCCTAACTCTGTACCAAAAAATTAACACCTTAATGTAAAAATTCTTTGCATCCAGTTTTCTCCTAAATCGTAATACATACGCGTGTAAAACTTGGCACAAAGATTCATTATGGCTTGAGGAAGAATGAATTGTGAAAAATGTTATACTTCCTCTTCAACTTTTCGATATTTGTGCAAAAGTGAAAATTCTAAAAATAGGATGTGAATGGGAAGGTTTGTTCATTGACCATATTTCCCTCTCCATTCTTAAGAATCTGCGCACATCTGCCCCCCTTATTTTTCCTCAGCATGACAACGTCGTCCGAGTCGATCGGTGTCTCATTTCCTGGCGTCACTCGACCAATCACATGCACTCATTGGTTTACATTGTTTATACAGCAGAACGCAACACAAGCACCTAGTCACTTTAACCTCCATTGTTTGAATAAAGTAAATACTGTCGAATAATATTGGTTGATACTGAAGAATTGAATTTAATTAAATACGGGTTTCTGTATAATAATATTGGAATTCATATGACGCCTAAGTAATTATTTACTGTAGGAACTGAGTGGATTAGGATCAAATAAACGATTAACGACATCTGATAACTGAAATATATTGTTACAAAAAGTAATTTTAAAAGGACCACGAATGCTTAGATCTGGATCGACGTACGATCAGCAAAAAACTGACTAAGTTGACATAACGTGCTATGTTGTCGCGAACTCACACATATAATAATGAGATTGCTACGTTGGATAATTTCAGCACAGCACTTCCCCTCAATCCGTTGTTAGTTGAGTTCTTCTTTCTTCATTCCGAAATCCAGCAAGGACTTCCAGTGTTTTGGTGCTGAGAGTGCTTTTGTAAATACAACAGCCATCATATCAGCTGTTGCCCTGTACCGCATCTTGACTGTTCCTTCTTTCATCACATCACGGATGAAGTGATAATGAATATCTATGTGCTTTGTCCTTGAGTGAAAAACAGGATTTTTTGCAAGTTTTTGAGCACCTTGATTATCATTGAAAATTTCAATATAATCATACGTTCTCAAATTTATTTCCCTAAGAACCTTTTCAAATGGATGGCTTCTTTCCTTGCTTTAAATAAGCTCATGTATTCTGCCTCTGTACTAGAAACAGCTACACTACGCTGCTTCCTTGCTTCCCAAGAGACTGCACTATTTGCTAACATAAAGACGTACCCAGTGTATGATTTTCGGTGCGTAAGGCCTCCTGCCCAGTCAGCATCCACGAATGCTGGAGTAGGTTTTTCTGTCTTCTCAAAAGTTAGTCCAAGGTTCGACGTTCCTCGCAGGTATTTCAAAATTCTCTTTCCGGCTGTCCAACGTTTCTTCTCGTAGCACGTGTTGAATTTGCTGAGATAGTTTACAGCGAAAGCGATGTCAGGCCGCGTTCCAACCGCTAAATACATCAATGCTCCTACGAGTTCTCAAAAAGGGTAATTTTCTTTAGAGCACTCTGCCGGTTTTTACAGCTTCATTCCTACGTCCAATGGTGTCACAACTGCCTTGGAATCTTCCATGCCAAATCTCTTTAGCAAATATTGGATGTACATTTTCTGTGAGATTTCCATTTTCCCGTTTTCACGTGTGAATTCTAAACCTAGTCAGTGACTTACCCTTTCCAGATTTTTCACATCGAAACCTTTTCTCAAATTCTGTTTAAATTCTGAATCCCATTGTAGGTTGGTGGAAAACAATAGAACATCATCAACATACGCAGCTACAAGCATGGTGTCTGTGTTTCTTCGATGTATATAAACACATCTGTCAGAGGTCAATGGTTTATAACCAAGCTTTTTAAGTGCTTGTTTCAGCCCATAAATTGCCTTTTTCATTAGGCAGACCTTGTCTCCTTTTCATGTTTCTAGCAGCATCTTCTAAGCTTCTTCTGCTTCCTTTAATTCTCGTTTCTGTTGTCGATTCTCAACAACTATTTCTTCTAGCCTTTCCTGAAACATATCAGGCATTTCTATAAAAATCTTTTCTTCTATGTCTTCGTTCAAAAACGCTGTCATGATATCTAGTTGGTGGATTTGCATCTCATACTCGACAGCCAAGGCGACGAGTATTCTGATCGAGCTTAGGCGGGCGACATGAGCAAAGGTTTCCTGGAAGTCGTTCCCGGGACGTTGTGATCATCCCTTCGCCACTACTTGTGCCTTTCTTCTTTCCAGTGATCCATTACTATTGTACTTATTTTTCAATATTAATCTGGAACCGATCACACTCTGATCTTTTGGTTTATCCACCGACTCCCAAGTCTTGTTTTTTATTAAGGAGACAATATCGTTCGTCGACTGCTGCTTCTCCGTTTTCGACGTTTTACTGCTTCCTAGGTCGACCTGGACACCCAGCAAGTATTATTTTTGTTCTCCCACGCAGTCTTCGAGGTTCATCAGTTGCTTCTACATCTTCTTCTGATGATTCATCGCTTTCATAAATACTCTCGTTGACGTTCTCTGGTTCTGTATTCTCTGGTAGAGTGAGCTGAAAACTCATTTCAAACCCTTCTCTACTTTCACATTAAGTGTTTGTTTTCTTCCGAAAATAATCAGCTGAGATGAACTCTTCGTTTTCTTCTTTTGATGGGAACTCTCCTATGAATTTCAGGTATCTGCCCACAGCAATAGTTTTCTTCTCCGGAAACCAGATTCTGTATCCTTTTGATACTTCCGAATATCCGCTGAATACGCCTTTGGATGCGCGGGCTTCAAGTTTCCCTTTTCCAGGGGCCTTGAGTAAGGCATATGCTTTGCATCCGAACCTACGCAGATAAGAGAGGTTCGGCGGCTGCACCTTCCATTCTTCAAACGGTGTCCCCCCACCCAGACTCCTAGAAGGACAGCTGTTTCTCACATGGTTCGCTGTTGATATCGCTTCAACCCAAAACCGCGGTGGCAGATTCGAATCAATTAGCATGCACCTAGCCATTTCGCGCAAAACCTTTTTAACATCCCTCTCATTTAAATTTCCCAGCCTTTTATGCCATAGATTCAATTTCTCGGTACTCAGTTCTTCAGAAACTACATTTGCGGTTTCGGTGCTATCACGAACGTAATACAAATCACCGATTCTATTCGCGGGAAATTTAATGTTTCCTTCCTGATCTAGAACAACGTCATTATTTTTCGTAAACATAACATCACTTCCTTCACCAGTTACTTTAGATACTGATAACAAGGATGTACGCAATTCAGGCACGTGAAGCGTGTTTTGAAGAGAGATAATCTTCTTACCTTCAACAGTGATTTCTACAGTTCCCTTGGCTTCTATTTTTGCAGTAGCATTACTAGCCAGGTTCGAAGTCTCACTCGCGCATTGTACTTTCTTGATGAACTTATTTTAATTCCTACACATGTGCGATGTGCAGCCGCTATCTAAACACCACTTACCATCATTTTCTGATTGCTTTACTTTTAAAGCAGACTCTGGATTGGTGGTTGTGAGGTAACATATTTCTCCCACTGTGGCTGCACTTTGTGACGACGAACTGGTACACTCACTGGCCATATGCCCCTTCTGTTTACACTTGTAGCACTTAAAAGGGAATTTATTCTTCTTTTTCTCGTCGTCTCCTTTTTCTCCACTTTGGCCCTTTCCTTTCCACTGCTTCTGTGTGTTACTTTTCGCGACCATCGCGTTCGGTAAGGCTTCCCGTGCTTTCGCTTTCTTAGCATCTCTTTCTTCCATGATTTTTACCTTAAATGCCTCTGGCTTTCGGTACTCATCGCGAGATTAGATGGCGCATCTAAAATTTCCGAAACTTTCTGGAAGACTGTAGAGCAAAAGGACCGACAATATTTCGCCGTGAATCGTAATGTCCATTTCCTGCAGCTTTTTCACAGCATCGAAAAATTTGTTCCTGTGATCACGCACATCTTCGCCTTCAATCATTTTCTGAAGAGCAAGCTGTTTCAGCAAAGTTGCTTTTCTTTGAGGACCCGTCGATTGGTAAATGGAATGCAATTTTAACCAAATACTATTCGCCGTCGCACATCCTTTGTTCTGTTTTAATTCTGATGGACTGATCGTCAGAATCAGATCAGACTGTGCTTTCAAATCGGACGAATCCCATGCCGTAACTGCGGCTGTACGAGTCGCATGACCTGCTAAAGGTGTAAAATTGTCTTTGTTTAAAAGTTCTATACGTGCCGAGTACGCGTTCACCATGTTCACTGATTCACGGACCACATACGCGCTTCCTCTTGAATAAAGAACTTCTTACACTTTACCGTTTCTATTTATTTCTTATACACCTGGTGTTATGGGCCGATAACCTGTAGGAACAGAGTAGATTAGGATAAAATGAACGATAAACGATATCTGATAACTGAAATATATTGTTACGAAGAGTAAATTGAAAAGGACCACGAATGCTTAGTGAGTCTTTGGCTCATCGTACGTCGAGCCATATCTAAGCATTCGTGGTCTTTTTCAATTTACTCTTTATAACAATATATTCCAGTTATCAGATATCGTTTATCGTTCATCTGATCCTAATCTACTCAGTTCATACATTTACGATGACTCGCAGGCAATATAGTTTTGAAATGCAAAATCATTTTTTTATGGTTATGCGATAACACACTTTCATGAGATTTACGTTATTCATATATTGATGTTTGTTTATATGTAAAGGTAGAACATTGGTTGAAATTCTGAGATAATTAGAAAATTTAACCAAATTTCGTAATAAAAGTGATTTGTCTCACACGAATGTTGATAGTAGTGCACAGCAGATAAATCACCATAGCAAAATTGGAGATCATAATCGAGACTCATCTCCACAAGATCAAACTGCACATCTACTCGACGCAAAGAAAAGGAGATCTAATCTGCAAGGCGACAATGCTCTTCATGAAAAGAGATTGCAAAAAAAAAAAAAATTAATCAAAAAACATTTTAATTTCGAAAAAAAATATATGTAGAAATATATTTGAAAACAAATATATTAAAAAAATATATTTGAAAAAATTAAATAATGCAAAAAATAACTGAATAATTCATAAAAAAACAACTTTAAATTTCTTTACGACTCATACTTTTATTTATGATAAAAACACAATGTTTAATAACAATGTAATTGTTCAAAAAAGGACTTTAAAAAAATGAAACAGATCACCTAGATATATTGCTGAGACGAATCCAGGGCTGTCTTTAGTTTTTCTCTAGGACTAACACTGTATTTTAAATTCAAGACACAAGTTTCAGATGTATATGCATATGCATAGCTAACTTCTGGGTCTTTTTTAAAAAAAGGTACTTTATTCATACGATTCAAAGTAAGATCTATATCACATTTTATTTTGTTAGCTTATTGAACCCTTATTTAGAGCTATAGGAATAATGAGATCTAGTAATCCCAACTTAACAGTTTAAAAAGGGTACCTGTACTCGAGCAATAGTCACTAATATCGGGATCAAAAGTCCTGACATCTGGCTTTGAAGTTTTATTACTCGGCGAGAAAAAATCGCAGAATATTGAGTCAAAGACAGAAAGATTCGGCAACGTTATACTTGTAAAACTATTTCAGTCTGATCTTCGTCATAAATTGTTTGTCTTTCCTGTGAAAGAAAGTGTGTGAAAAAACAAGACAATAAATTGACCCTCAAATTTCACTACGTCGACTTTGAAGTCCCCCACACGTTCAAAAATTCGAAGAAATTCACGAGTATTATGTAACCTGTACTTAACAAATGGCAACTTCTTTTGCTTCAATTTAATGATTATTTTAATTAGTAGAGCTAAAAATGTATAAAATAATTATCTCGGCTCTGGATAGAGATTTTAATTTCAACTCTAGCGTTGGAATAATTACGATATTAATGAGTTTCAATACTGGAAAACTCGTATTGAAAAAACATCCTTTTTCAGCATTGTACAATTCAAGCGTGAAAGAGATCCCTTCCAAAAAGGGTCAAACTCCCGTAAGCCATAGGCGTAGACTAAATCTCCTCTTCACTGGACATGAGACATTACGAAACATATCATATGTTTGACTGTTGAGTTTTAAAAATGTTAACATTATATTTTTGTATTCCTGTAATGAGACTAATTTATGCTGCAAATGGGTGAAAGACGAGGTGAGGGTACCGATGGTTCGAAAATATCTGAAGAGATCTTAGGGTCGAAGTTACATGGAGGTGCAAGTTGAAGTACAAAGTGGGAGGATTGACCAATTAGAATTCGGAAGTTCGTTGGTGGGATCGACAGGCGACACCCTCTGCAAAGGGCAAGGGAAAATTGCAGCTGCCCGGTTTTTCCAAAAATAAAATATTCTGGGAAAGGTCATCCTTGAGTTTCGATGGTCCGATCGTGAAGGGCTTAAGTTTATACAGTCCCTTGCCATATTATTAGATCCATGCTCAAAAATGAAGTTTTCCTGACTCATAACACGTCAGTATACATTTAGAGGGCTATTTTATGTTAAAACACTAAAATTGATTCTCAATACATTGTATTTTACTAAAAAGAGGAGTAACTTACATGAAAATAAATTTTTTTTACATGAAAACACATTTTTTCGCAAAAATCAGTATTTTGTATGACGACCTTTCGCAGCCAACACAGCTTCAACGCGACGAGGCATACTGCTTATACAATTTTAAATTTTCATTTTGATCTCTGGGTTGTGTTTCCAAGTACACAGAAAAAATTTATCCGTGAAGAAGTCAGGAACTTGTAGCTAGGTCTCGGATACGAGATAAAAAAATGAAACATTAAATCCTTATTTCTATGAGAAATATATGGATAAATTTCAAAGTTTCTTACGAACAGTTCGAATTTCCTACGAACAGTTCCTGAAAATTTCAGACTGAATTAAAAAGAGGAAAAATTTTATTTGTGCGATTTAATTTTATATTAATTTATAAATTCGCAACTCAGAAGATTCGAACCTCAAACACTGCTGACTCACCAGTTTCTAAACATAAACCAGGAGTGCGTAAACACGCGCAGCCATCGAGGCCAAACAAAATACGTATTATAAAACTTCTAGCCACTCATCCGACGAGCTCGAGGCACACATGCGAGCGCACACACGCACCGCGCGTGTGTACGTGGGCCACGTACAGGGAGACTTAGTTTCGAGTTCCCAGATTTGTCGGGCAAGCTCGTGAGTGCTCTGAGAATCTTTTCCCAATCACTCGTAATATTTTTGTAATTATTCACGTAAAAAAAA
>CAKNYM010015754.1:0-16948 GCA_932195095.1 Andricus curvator | reverse complement strand
AAAATTTAGAAGAACTAATAAGAGAGCAATTAATGAAACTTGAAAACGTCGGTGATCATTTGACTAATGTAAACAAGAGTCTGTAGTGAGTATGTACAAGAGTGCGACGTTATTGCGCATTATGAATGATTCTTTCTGTGGACTTTTTAAATAATCTGATTAAATTCCTTCCTTGTCCGGAATGGTTTCGAGACACAAATAAGAAAAAAATAACAATAACAAAAATTCTCGAAATTGCAAAATTTAAATCCCTAGAACCAAACGACCAAATTTGAACTGGATCAATACAGCTGCGATAATATTGACGTGTGACCAAAGATGTATGTGGTCCGGCCTTGTCATGGAAGAAAATTATTCCTCCACGATTAGCCAGTTTTGGATGTTTTTTCTTGATTTCTTGGTCCAGGCGCATCAGCTGACGACAATAGACATCAGAATTGATAGTTTGGTTCTTCGGTAGCAGCTCAAAATGAACGAAGCTTTTATAATCCTTTTTTTATTTTATCTTTTCTAATGTTTGAACAAAATAGACGACCGTTTAACAAAATATATGACTACTTAACAAAATAGTTGAATATTCAATTAAAAGGATGAATTTCCAACAGAAGAGTTGAATTCCCAACCAAGAAAGATTTTTCGGTGAGATTTTTCAACTAAAATGTTTTATTTTTAACCAAAAGCATGAAATGTTTTCACCGAAAGAAATGAATTTTCAAACAAGAAAGAACACTTTGAAACAAAAGAGATGAATTTTGAAGCCAAAAGGATAAATTTTCAACCACAAAATTATTTTTCAACCAAATAGTTCAATTTTCTACCGAAACGTTCGAATTTTTTCGAAAAAAAGAACGAATTAGAAACAAAGTAGTGAATTTTTCAGCCAAAGAGATGAATTTTCAACTAAAATTATGAATCTTCAACCAAACAACTACATTTTTAACAAACTAGTTCAACTTTAAACCAAGCAGTTAGATCTTCAACCAAAAAAGACGAATTTTCAAAAAAAGAGTTGAATTTCTAATAAAAAAGTTAATATTCTACCCAAAAAAGCGAATTTATTACAAATAGTTAAATTTTTAACCAAAGAGATACATTTTCAACTAAAAGGAATCTTTCACCAAACTACTGAACTTTTAACATTGTAATTCAACTTTCAACCAAATCATTAAATTTTCAACCATAAAAGATGAATTTCAAACTAAAAACAACACTTTTCAACATAAGAGTCGAATTTTCAATGAAAATGGTCGTTATTTTTCAACAAAATAGTTGAACTTTCGACCAAAATTGTTGAATTATTAACAAAATACATGAATTTTGAACCAAAAAACATGAAAAGTTTTCACCGAAAGAAATGAATTTTCAAACAAGAAAGAATACTTCGAAACAAACGAGATGAGTTTTCAAGCCAAAAGGATGAATTTTCAAGAACAAAATTATTTTTCAGCCAAATAGTTAAATTTTTTACCAAAACGTCTGAATTAAAAAAAAAACGAATTAGAAACAAAGAAGTAAAATTTTCAGCCAAAGAGATAAATTTTCAACTTAAATTATAAATCTTCAACCAAACAACTACATTTTTAACAAACTAGATCAACTTTAAACCAAGCAGTTAAATCTTTAACCAAAAAAGACGAATTTTCAAAAAAAGAGTTGAATTTCTAACAAAAAAGTTAATATTCTACCCAAAAAAACGAATTTAATACAAAATAGTTAAATTTTCAACCCGAAAAGATGAATTTTCAAACCAAAAACAACACTTTTCAACAAAAGAGTCGAATTTTCAATGAAACTGGTCGTTATTTTTCAACCAAATAGTTGAACTTTCGGCCAAAATAGTTGAATTTTAACAAAGTACATGAATTTTCAACCAAAATAGATGAACTCCCAATAAAAAATATAATAGTTGATATTATTTCTACCAAAAAATATTTTAATTTGAAATGAAACAAAGTCCAAATCAGATTAGTTTTCTACCAAAATTGTTGAATTTTCAACAACAAAAAAAAACTTTTCTCCAAAACAGATAAATTTTGATACGAGAAAGCCAAATATTGAACCAAGAGAGAGAAAAAACCAAGAAGTTAAATTTCGAACCAAAATAGAAGAATACTGAACGAGAAATATGTATAATATTTGATATTATTTCAACCAAAAAAGATTTTAATTTGAAATCAATCACAGTTGAATTGACCCACAAGAGACGAATTTTCAAAAAAATAACTAAATCCTTAACCAAATGAGATTAATTTTTTACTGATAACTGACCCATAAAACTCTCTTATTAAAAGATATATAAAAATCGCAAAGTAACTTCAAAGTATCTAAAATTAAGATTCCAAGTTACTGCAAAAAATGTAACTAAGTTACAAGTTACTTTTTAAAATAGTAATAAAGTTACAAAGCATCATCAAGTTACAGTGAATAATTTTTTTTTTGTTTGAAATTGTTAAATGCTTGAAACAAAGATCAATCTTCTTGACAATGACTAATTTCGCAATTAAACGTAAAGAAGTACCTTTAAATGAGTTAGTAGTTACATAAAATTATTTCAACAAATGTAAATTATTCAAACAATTGCTCATTAGTTGAGAACACTTTACTTGTCGAATAAAAATAATTTATTGCAATAAAGGGAAAAACAGAGCTCATATGTATCAAGTTTTCGTAAAATTGCCAATTTCAGTTTTATCGGACATTTTTGTTGCTCTTTAAGGGGGAAGTGGGTAGGGGAGCAAAAAAAATAGGGGCATGTTCTCTATTCAAAAGACTATTTTTTGGCCCACCATGTGGTGCACCCTCAAATTAAGTAAATACGCTTACCTTGGTGAAGGTGACGTATAGTCTATTTACAAGTTTGACAATCCTGCCTTCTCATTGTTTAAATAAATTTGAAAATGTTACACAGTCGCGTTCTTTGCTTAGCTTTCAGATTTGTCACGCTTACCATTTTTACAAACTTTTTTTAAATAATATATACAGCGCTAAATAAAATCTTCTATTTTCAGTATGCTATTAGTATTTTTCTAATATCTTGGGAACACGAGTTTCTGACGGTTTTTCTCAATTTTAGCTGTTGTCCGCAAATGGAAAAATTATTTTTAAATTTGTTTCTAATACCTCTTGTTGGTACCTTTCGAACAAGGTAGTTTAAAAAAGTCACCCCCTTTTCGTTTTGGGGGAGAACTTACTGTCTATCTTTGCGAGCATGGTTTTTCCGGTTTTTTGTCGCTGGAATCGCCTTAGCCAATACAGAAACAGTTTCTGTGCATTTTTTTATGTTTTTGGACAATATATAAGCCAAAAATTAAAAAAAAAAAATTCGTCATATGACGTCTGAAACTTCAGTCCAATACTTTTGGATCAAAATTTGACGCCTCGGGATTTAGCCTGCACTTTGTTGAAATTTTCGATTTCACAGAGTTATGAACCTTCGAAATCCCTCAATTCTCGTGAATAAATTCTGTGCGATTTCATCAAAATATGATAAAATCCCAGGAAATGCCGTGAAATTAAATCAAATCTGATGATATTCCTTGAAATATTTTAATTTCCATGAAATTCCTCGAGATCCTGGAAAATTAATCAAACTATTGGGGGGTTGGAAAGTAATTTCGTTTTTTAACACAAATTTCAAAGTGATTTTATTAGCATAAATAACAAACTTTAATCAATAACGTATTGCCCATTTTGTTCGTCAACCTTTTCTCATCATTCGGTCAGCTGCATTATTCCTCGTTCGAAGAAAACTTGGTTTTCAGAGGCGAAGAACTAGATCAATCCAGCTTCGATAATTTTTGACGTATCACCAAAGATGTATGGGGTCCGGCGTTGTCATGGCAGAAGATTATTCCTCCACGATTAGCCAGTTTTGGAAGTTTTTTCTTGATTTCTTTGTCCAATCGAATCAGCTGACGACAATAGACATCCGAATTGATAGTTTGGTTCTTCAGTAGCAGATCAAAATGAACGATGTTTTTATAATCCCACAAAACAGACAATTACACTTTTTTTGATGAATTTCGGTCTTTGATTTCGGTTGTGTCCGGTTATTATCTATTTCGTTCTCTTCAAAACCATTTGAACGGGGAAGCATTCTATTCAGATGAAGCAATCAAATATGAATTGATCAAAACATTTTAATTTCTGAAAAAAGATCTTTCGCCTTCGCTCCGCTGGGAATCGAACCATAGGTCTTCCGATTGTTGGTCGGGTTCTTCTACCACTAAGCTACTAGAGAGATCGAAGGCATATACTTCTTTCAGATGTATGCTTTTCATGGCATATATCTGAAAAAAGTATCTGAGCGAAGGCGAAAGATCTTTTTTCAGAAATAGAAAATTTTGTATTTAAAAATTTCACACTCCATCTAGTCTTTAAAATCGTTAAGAATTTCCGTTCTTCGAGGATATCGATATTGAATCTTTGATAAAAAATGAATTCTCAAAAAAAAGTGTAATAGCTCATATTTATCCACAATAAAATATTTTAATTTTCAATAAAAAACTGTTAAATTAAACCAGAAAAGACACATTTTCTTCAGAATAGATGAATTCTCAACTAAGAAAGATAAATAATAAAAAAAATAGAATAGAATTTTTAGTTACAGAAGTAAGTTTTTAACCAAATAAAATAAATTTGTAACGTAATACTTAATCTTTCAACCAAACAGATGAATATTAATACAAAAAGATTGCATGTCTAGCAAAGAAAAAATTTTTGACGAAAATATATTGAACTAATAGTACTATATTTAACCTAATAGTAGAATTTTCTACCAAAAAAAGAAAAATTTTCTAGATAATAGATGAATTTTCAACAAATAACAGAATAAGATTTTAACTTACAGAAATAAGTTTTTAAACAAATGAATTAAATTTTGACCCGGAAAGTTAAATTTTCAACCAAACAAATGAATTTTCTACCAAAAAGATTAAATGTCCATCAAAAAATAAAATAAAATTTCAGCCAAAAAGATTAGTTTTCTACCAAAAAAGAATAATTTTGAACAAAATACATATATTTTCAACTAAATATTTTCATTTTCAATGGAATTTTTAACGAAAAAGGTGAATACAATATCAAAGAATACAGGAGAATACAGGTGAAACCAAGAAGATTAATGTTCTACCACAAAATACAAAGCTTCAACAAAATTCATAAATTTTCAAACAAATATTTGAATTTTCAACTGTAAAAGCTTGATGTTTAACCAAACATGAAATAATTAAATTTTCAGTTTCGAAAAGTAATAAAAAAAAGTGTTAACAAAATAGATGAAATTAAAAAAAAAATTTCAACTAAAATGATGAATCATCAACCCAAAAAAAATGAATTTGGAACATAGTTGTTCCACTTTCAACTAAGCAGTTGAATTTTGGACCAAAAAAAGGATTTTCAGACGCTATACACAATTAGCGAAAATCTTGAAAATTCAATGAAATATTTATATTAGAAGAAAAATCCTGGGACCAAAGTCTAATCTACATGATGTTTCGAGCAAGAATTTTTAATTAAATGAAAATTTTTCTTTTTTATTTATTGTAAAAATACCTTTTGGAATGTTATTCAACAATAAAGTTACTTGTGCTCATGTAAAATATAAATTGAAATACTGTTGTATGCGCCTGACTGTCTTGATTAAATAAAATTTTACATTATAGATCTTGAATTAAATTTTTAAGAAAACATAAAGAACATAAATCATGTATTTAAAATTTAATTTAATTGTTGTCAACAATTCACTTAATCAAATTATCTATGGTATCAGTTTGTTGTAGACAAAAATTATTTTTTAAGGCCCATGATGCAACAATAAATATAATAAAAAGGTAGTAATGGGATGAGATCATTTCATTAGAAGATGTTTTTACTTGTACTACAGAAGAATCTTATTTTTTAGATATTTAAACAGAAATGGAAACCTCGGCACAGATAAGGTTTAATCAACAAAAAAATGTTTTCCTGTCATCTTTTTTCTAACTGTGAGCATAGCTTCAAATAGATTCTCATGAAATAATTTGTTCTTGACATAATATACTGCGATTTTGAAAAGAAAATCGTTGGGCAAAAATATCTTGCCATACTATGAAAATAGTTTTCAACACATGGACTCTATATAATTTCTTTCCGTAAAATCGTATGACATATTCATTTTTTCTCGTTGCTCCCAGATTTAAACCAGTTTTCTTTGAATAATTGTAAAATCAGATTCTTTTCTATCTACGAGAAATAATTTCTTGATAAAAAGTTCTCATCCCAAGAGTAACTTTTTTGTTATGTCTACTGGTCTGTCCATCCGCCTCAATACTTCAATTAATTGTTTATAATTTTATAAATTTTATTTTCTTGCAAATTTTAAGTTACTAAATAGCATTCTGATTATAAAGCGAAACGACTTTAGTACAAAATTATTTTTGTCTTAAAGAAACTGATACACTGAAGTGTTTAAATAAATTGCGTACAACAATAAAGTAAAATATTGAATACAATTTGCATGTTGTTTAAAGAGAGACAAACGCTGATGTTAAATGTGTTTCAGGCCAAATTATAATTGTCCCAAAATGAGAATTTTTATCTCATATATGCACCCTTGAATATAGGTGCACATCTAGGGAAAATTCATCATTTTGAGACCGAATTTTGCATGATCTTGAAGATCTCTAAATGCGCTTATATGCTGATATGCGCTATCTAATTAACAAATATAGCATTTGGGGGCAGTGTGACGCAGGTGTTAAATCTTCGACAGTGATATGAAATTTAAAATTACGGATATGGAGTCATTCGTCTTCAAATGCGCTCATAATCGCCACAAAAATTTGCTGCAAGCTTTTAAAACTGTCCACGATACAAAGGCTTTAACACTTTACAAAGTGATGACCAAGTGGTGACCAACAAAATGATAAGTTTTTAATCAGCAGTGATGAACGGACTTTCGTATAGGGTTGCAAATGCGCACATATGCGGTTGCCCGAAAACAACCCATAACGCCAACACCTGTCCCTAATTAAAAATATAGACATTAATCAAGACAAAACAAAAATGTAAGTCAAAAGTCATCACAAAATTTTTTTGTGTTGGCGCATTTGGGCGCATTTGAAGTTATTACAGATAGCTATGATGAATTTGAAAAAATGTTATTTTTTTCGAAAAATCGCGTCATCCCACCCCCCATTTTGATCGCTGATAACTCGGTTATCAATTCAGGGCTTTCATGCTCTACTTTCCCACAGAGTTTTGTTTCCGATTTAAAAAATTTTTGTCAGTTGTATATTTTACTTATTTTCCATACGAAATTGCAATTATTTAGCAAATTTTGTGAAAAAAATTGCCTTGAATTAGCATCAGCTTGAATAATTATGAATCTGAGTGCCTGAAGAAGGTTATATTATATATATATATATATATATATTTTTTTTTTTTTTTTTTTTTGAGTGTCTAGCTTTTTTCATCATGCAAAATATACTTTGAGTCTTCTCACAATTAAAAAATGGTAAATTTTAAATAATTACTACACCAAACTCTCGCTTTCAGTCCTCCCGGTTTCCGCCTTCCTAGAACTTCTGTCTCAAGCGAGAGAACGGTTGCGACGTTTGTCGCAACGTCTCTCGCCACACCTCTCTAATGCCAAACCCTTACCTATTCGCTCTCAGCAGTTGATGATAAAATGGGCCCCAAGTGTTTGTTGCCTGAGTCTAGCTAATGCAAGCAGGGATGTTTCGTCATCACTGCCGCATTTCCTGCACTCTGTCGTGGGTTTATAACCCATTTTGTGCATATGATACTTTAAGTGGTTGTGCCCAGTTAGGATCCTTACCACTGTCCTTATATCTTTCTTGGGTAAACCCAAGATTTCCCTGGCTCTGTCCATCCTATATGCATGATCCAGAATGGATTCCGCCTGACGGCAACCCTGGATTTGTTCCCAGTATTTCCGGTGTTTTGTTCGGATCCATCTTTTAATGACCATCCTGACACAGCAAGACGCTATTCATAGTACCGGTTCCTTTCCTATGTATTCGCTTGCTGCACCGCTTCTCGCCAACTGGTCCGCCTTTTCGTTGCTCTTGATCCCTGTCTGACCAGGGACCCATATGAGAGCCACTTTGTTTCTTTCTGCAAGTTGCTTAATGCCTTTTTGCATTCCCAAACCAGTTCTAAAGTTATATCTGGTTTCCCTATTGACAGTGGCATGTCGCTCAAGTAGGATTCCTATCCCCCTCCCTCTTTTGCTGTCATAGATTCCTGCTCCTGATCCTCCCCCTTCCCTGGAGCCATCTGTATACCAGATCTTCCCTTGGAGGAGCGGGTTACCATTTGCTTTCCACAAATCCCTGCTTGAAATGCAAACGCGGAAAGCTTTGGCAAAGTTGAAGCGTTTTGTGATTTTATCTTGCCTCATCTCTAGAATCGACAGTGCGCTGATGTCACTCGGGAGCCTAGTGTGCCTAGTCCCCCGAGACCATCTGTTTGCCCTTGCCAGGCAGCCCATCGCGTGTGCCGCTTTAGCAGTTACCGCTACATGTAGGGGTTCTCCACAGAACATGGATCCTATCGCCGCTGTAAGCGTAGTGCTCATTGCTCTAGTCAAACGCCCAAATTCTAGCGGTTATAATCTTCGCAGCCTGTCCAGTATTGTTTTAAGTTCTGCCCGAGGCCACCAGGCCACGGCTGCATGTAGGAACCTTGGTTTTAGGACAGCAGAGTAGAGCCATGCAAGCATTTTAGGCCCTAGACCCCACGTCAACCCAGAAGGCTCTCCTGCACATCCAAACAGTCATGACAAACTTCCTGCATTGGGTCTCCAGGTGCTTTGCACAGTTCAGCTTGCTATCTAGGATTACTCCCAGATATTCAACTGAATCTGAAAACGTCAGCTTCCCACCACAGAACACAGGAGCGTCAACTTTCGGCACTTTATAATTCCTCGTGAAAATGACCAGGTTGGTATTTCTGGATTTACCAAGAGCCCTGTGCTATCGCCCCAGAGCTCTAGGATACGCAGTGCCGAACTCGTAAGACCCATCAACGTTTCTAGATGAGCTCCCCTGACTAGGATTACAAAGTCATCCGCATAGCCCTAAATATAACACCCCTCTTTATTTCACCTCCGATGGAGGCTGTTCACTACAATGCAACCACAGGAGGGGCGACAGGACACCGCTCTGTGGGAATCCCGTGGAGCCATTCCCCTTACTAGGCCTTCACCCCATCTTTTTTCGAGTCTCCTGCGGCGTAGCATGCTCCCTATACAGCGTACTAGCTTGTCCGGCACGCCACATCTCAAAGCCTCTCGACAGATGACTTCTTGAGAAGTATTGCTAAAACCACACTATACATATATCCAAGAAAGTGTCCACAGTATACCCCTTTTGTTCCAACTGCTGCTCCAATTTTACCAAAACAGCATGAAGCGCAGTTTCTACCGAGCAGCCTGCCTGCAAGGCATGCTGCCCTCTATGCAACGGGGAGACCAAGAGCACCTCATCCCTAGTATATCTCTTTATCAGCTTCTTTAACGACTTCAGAATAAAAGACGTTAGGCTGATTATTCGGAAATCTTTTGCAGCAGTGTAACCCTCCCTCCCAGGTTTGGGCATGATGGCTACCCTGTCATCCTTCCATGCCGATGGTACGTGTTTGAAGGCTATACTTGCCCTAAATAATTTCGTCAGAGGAGGGACGACTAAATCTATGCCTTTTTGTAAAAGCGCTGGATAAATGCCATCTACCCCTGGTGATTCAAAGGAACAGAAGGGCCTACGGGCCATTCCACTTTTTTGTAATCAGCGACCTCAGCGGCGAAATTCCAGTCAGCCCTTTCCACCTCTTGGCCCCAGCCTTCCTCCTCTTGGTCGGTTGGGATTCGCTGAAAACCCGGGAAGTGAACTTCCATCAGGTAATTCAACGTTGCTTCTTCGTCTTCGGCAAGCACACCATTATCGAGCCTTATGAGCCCGAGGCAAGCTTCCGGATTTTTTGCCAGGATCTTGTGGAGTGTCACTGTTTCCGGAATGTCTTTCGATTCCTCGCAGAAGCCCCTCCAATCCTCCTGTTTATACTTTCCTATACTTTTATTGTATTCATACTGGGCCATCTTATAGATGTCCCAGTCTCAAGCCAATTTAGTTCTATTTGCTGTATTGCACAACATTCTTGCATTTTTACAAAGTCTCTCCAGGTGGGTATTACACCATTCTGCTCCCTTTCTAGACTGAATTGTGCTTGTAGGGTAATTTTTCTCATATGATGTAGTCAGAGTCCTTCGAAAAAAATCCGCGGCGTGCTCACACTCATAAATGGTACCATAATTTGTGTGGAATTCCGCAAGCCTCGCTTTGAGTTCCTCTTTATATAAGTCCCAAGGTGTATTTCTGGGGTTTCTGATCTTGGAAACCACTGGTTTTTCTGGGGTTAGTCGAAATACGATATATTTGTGGTCCGAGAGAGACTCCTCATCGGAGACTCTCCAGCCCACTACCCTGCTTCTCAGTTCACCCGAAAAATAGAGTCAAATCGAGAACCTCACTCCTGTTTTTAGTCTGAAATGTGGGAGTATCACCCCGATTCAGAATCTCCAGCTCTGTGCCCGCTATGTATTCAATTAAATCTCTCTCTGGGAGGCGGGGGTCCTTCAGCATCGCCTGGGAAATACGCCGAGGCAATAAACACCTCTAGACTTTCTCCCCTACTGTCCCTGAGTCTCACCTTGATAACGGTGAGATCTCTGGAGTAGCACTTAGTCACCAAGATCGCACCCATACCGTTGACGCCTATACATGCCTTAGGCGATTTTTCTTGTGGCCCTTTAAATACGGAGCCACATCCTGACAAGCCACTAATCCTTTCCCTGTATAACCAGGGTTCTTGGATTTGGGCAACTCCTGCCTGCACCACTGACCAGCGCCCGGCTAGAACCACAGAGGCGCTTTTGCTCTGGTGCAGATTAATCTGCATCTTGGGGATTCTCGTCTCAGCCATTAAAAGGTTTATTCAGGGCCCCTAGATAGGTTTGATAATCCAAAGCCGCAAGGGCTCTAGAAGTTTGCACCGCTCGTGAAAGACTGCCACCTGAGGAGCCTTCCACCACTGGCGGTGGGTTAGAAGAGGGTTTCGGAACGGGGCCCTCATCGTTCTTGTTTTGTTTTTCGTGTTTCATTCCATTGTCCCACGAGAAGCTAGGGAAATTCAAAACACCCGCTGCAGAGCCCCGCTTGCAGGGAGCGGGTCTGAATACTATGGGATTCTACCTGGGGTCCCAAAGTCGCCGTTAAGGCACCTTCTTTGAGACCCGGGCCTGTTCTTTCTTTTTTAATTGGTTCTATCCGTAAACTTGTGCCAGATGGTTTAGAAGCACATTTTGCGCGCGGGTACTCTGTACTTAAGTGTGTGTGTGTGAGGGTGTATGTTAGCCTTCCTTTATCAGTGAGTGTGCGCAAGTGCTTTGCGGAGAGTGCCCACCATGGCAAACAATAACAACAACATTAAGACAGGTGAACGTCTTTGTCGTGGATGCGGAGGTACGATTGCAACTGAAGCAACATGCTGTAATAGATGTGGTGTATTCTACCACCCTGGTTGCACGAACCAAGGCAGAAATCTCCCTACAGGTGTATTTACAAAATGCTGTGGAACACGAGCAAAGTCACCGACACCAAATCCATTAACTAAAGAAGACATCGCGGTTATGTTACAAAATAATAATGGTATTTTGAGCAAGAGTATCAAAGATGAGATTACTAAGGAGATCAAAGATCATATCACGACTGAATTAACTGAAGCTAAATCTGATCTGACGAAGGAAATAAATCAGTTGAACGCAGCAATCGAAAACACCATCCAAGATGTGGCTAAGATTTCATCTAGACTTGATTCTGCGGAAAAAGCAATCAACGAACTTCCAGAAAACCGTGATCAACAAACGAGGGAATCATCTTCCACAATCTTACAAGATGCAGGTAACAGAATTATTTTAAGCTCCATAAAAGAACTAAAAGAAAGAGAGTGGAGAAAGAAAAATATAATAATCTTTGGTTACACTGACCCACCCACTCAAGTGAACAATAGCATAGATTCTTCGGATTCGAGTATGCCCAATAATAATGATAAGATGAACACTATAGCTGTGGACATTCTATCTGAATTAATAGAAGTCACCCCTTCTATCAAAAGATCTTATCGCGTTGGTGAACGTTCACAGATACCAAACAGACCGAGGCCTTTGAAAGTAGAACTGCATTCGGAGGAAGCTGCAATGGAATATTTGAGGAAATTCTCCATTCTACAGAAAACGAACTTACTACCAGTCAAATTGCAAGGTCTACAAATACGAGCAGATATGACAAAACTACAGCAGCAGGAACTGAAAGATACATTGGAGAAACTGAAAGAACGGAAGCGGAATGGGGAGTCAGATTTGCATCTAGCTTGGTCTCAAGGTCAGCCAATAATAACAAAGCATACGAAAGCCAAGGTGTCACCATCAACCAAGTAATGTCTTCGCCCGAGGTTAAGGATTCCGCCAATGTATTCAGTAAGATTCCAAATCAGAATAATAGATTCTGTATATATTACCAAAATACCCGCGGATTAAATACTAAGGTAAGGCATGTTAAAACTTTCTCTGATTTATATTCATACGATGTTTCAGAGGCTTCAATCGACCGACCTTCCAGGTAATCTGATATTACTGCTGCAGAATTTTCTGTTGAATAGGGAACATTTTGTTCAATTTTCAGGATGTAGTTCGAAAGCTTTCACTCCTACGTCGGGTGTACCTCAAGGTTCGAATCTTGGACCAACATTATTTACAATATTTTTTAATGATGTAGATAACTCAACAGATTTGAACAAAATTCTTTTTGCAGATGACAGCAAAGTTTATATTGAGGTCTCTTGCATAAGAGATTGTGCAACGCTACAGGTCGGTCTATTGAAGTTTCTGCAATGGTGTACAGAAATGGGGTTGGATATGAACATTGAAAAATGTCAAGTTATGTCATTTTCGAGGTGTATGACTCCGATCTACTTCACATATCAACTTGACGGTATAACAATAAAAAGGGTTTACTTAGCAAAAGATCTTGGCATTATCCACGACCCAAAACTAAAATTCCAGTCGCACATCAGCTATATTGTAAAATCAGCGAACCAAATGCTAGGTTTTATTTTGCGCTTGTGCAAACATATGACCAATACAAAGTCTCTCACAACATTGTACTTTGCTTTTGTACGGTCTAAATTAGAGTATGCAGCTATTGTCTGGTGCCCGTATACTCAGCAAGCAAAGGATGCCCTAGAAAAAATTTAAAAGCGATTTCTCAAGTTCTTAGCTTATAAAAAAGATGGGATTTATCCTCCAAGAGGGTGCGACTATGCGAAATTGTGCAAACGATTTGATTTTTTAACCATACAGGAACGACATCTCATGGTTTCTCTAGCCTTCGCTTTTAAAGTTGTTAGGGGGATGATTGATTGTCCAGAATTACTTTCAACCATTCCTTTTAATGTTCCTCGTGAAAATGCTAGAGAATCTAAATTATTTTATCTACCAGCTACTTCAAACTCTACTGTATATAATTCGCCGATCTACAGACTATGTAGAAATGTTAATTTGCTGAACTCCGCTACGATATATTTTGACATCTTCGACATGTCTTTTAGTGCGTTTGTGCATAGTGCCCACTCCTTCATTATTAAATCAAGAACTATCATTTAATTGCGTTTGTAATTGGCTGTATGTTTAAACTCAAGCCTGCCGCCTATAATTACAACAAATTTAAGTTTAGAAGAGGTATGATTAGATGATATAGAATATAAATATAATATGTTATAAATAGATTATATTACTATAAATAGAATCATGATAAGACTCCATAAATATTGTACACAACCCTGTAATTGGTTTTTACATTGTTGGGTAGTCTCAATAAAGATTCAAATCAAATAATCGCTTCTGTTCTTAATTTTGCTTATTAGGGAAGCCCTAGGAAAAAATGAAATAACATTCCTGTTCTATAAAATGTCATAAAGGTCGATTATAAGTTATTATTTAAAATTTTCGAAAATGTATATATTTTCTTAATAATTGCGCAAGTATCTCAAGCGTTGATGCAGCTCTTCGCTAGTTTTTCTTAGTAACTACCCAGGACTCACCACGAGCAGGTTGCTGCATTTAGAGTCCCACCCTACGCGCATCCCATCTATCCAACCAGGCAAGTGTAATGTAATTAAGCTATCACTCCTAACTGAATTTGAATTGAGATTTGGTTTTGAAAGGGGACATCAACTTTCTCCATTGTAGGGTAGCCCTGATGAAGCCATCTCTCTGTCCTTCGGTGCTAAGATTCGAGAATCTGTGACTTCTACTTCATCCCAGTCTATGAGATTCATATAATCGGTGGCCTAAAAATTTAATATTGGCACAACAAAATATCGCGAGGCTGGCTTAGGTTTTTGCTTTTCGGCCTCCCGCGCTTTCGAAATCCAGAAGTTGCTATATCTGGTATTCCTTGCGCCTTACAAGATTCTTTGGCTTTCAGAATGAGATTTTGGGCCTCCTGCCGCACTTCCAGCCTTTTATCATGATCATCGACAAAAAAATGTTTTCCGTGTGTCCGCAAAACGCATTTTTTTGTATTGGCTTATCTACTATCAAAGGTCTCTCTGGGAACACTTCAATCGTCATATTGATTCCATGCTGCCACCCAGTATTCACAGCAGTACAGTCGCAGCCAATCACTCGAAAATTTTAAAGATCGAATGTAGGTCCATCTGAATTAGTTCTCATTAAGTATTCATATGCTGAATGAGAAACACCTGCAGCGTGAGAGGACTTTGGTGTGACATGACCGATATATTGTGAATCAGGCTTTTGAACAAGTGCAATATGTTCATGTGTAATACGCGTGATCTTATTTGGTCCAGCTTTCACTTGAGTTTGATCTTTACGACCGTCATAATATAGCCCTTCAAGATTGATAGTGTTGAACTGCCATCTGACTACACCATGGCCCGGCAAAGCAGCCGTCGCAATAGCAGCTTCAGCTGTGCTCGGTACATTGTACCGATTAACCAAAGGCAAGAAGTCTTCATCGCTTTAGAAAGGATGTCTCTAAGAAGATGATGATTTAAAAATATCCTCCATTTTCAGGTAGCGGCATTTCTTTCAAAAAAGTTTTCATTTCAGAAGAATTTTTTGTTATCCTAAGTAAAAATCAAGTAAAAACTCTTTTTCTATGGCAGGAATCTCGATCGTGTATGTACATTTTGAATAATCATTGCATTTGCAAGCTGCGATGTCTAAAACAGTTTTCCCGATTTTATCATTGAATAGTCTCAGCTTCTTTTGATAGGAGGCTAAGACTTCACTTCTCTTGTGAGACTTCATCGAATTACTATAAGAATCATGAAGCTTTCTTAGAAGAAAAATGATTCGCTGTTCTGAAACTGTAGGGAGGGTTGACTTAGACCAAATTTTTTTGAGATCATTCAACAAAAGATTCACAATTTCAGCAGCAGACAGCTGTATGACTTCCGTTTCTGAGAGCAAAGATAGTCTATGCCACAAGTATGCTTTAAGTACATCTTCTTCCGTAGGCAATGATATTTGCTAACCCTACCTCAAGGTTTCAGAGCCATTTTTTTGAAAACGTTGTTCTCTCTTAATGATAGCTTCATTTTTTGCTATTTGTTCTCTAAGAATTATGACTCTAATCAAAAATCAAAGATGCCCATGTGGTGCCGCTAAGAACGCCAGATTTTAAGTGAGGATAGTTCACCGTAGCGGTCGCTTGACGGTCAAAACAAATGAAGATCGCGTAAAAGAAAACAGTTAATTATGACTATTGTGCATGCTCACATTAATGTAGGTTTTCGCGTAAATATTTTTGATTCACGTGGCAAAAGACCAGGCATCATGCGTTCATACTTCACATTCAAAACCGACCTTTATGAAATTTGATAGACCGGGAATGTTATTTCATATTTTTTTAGGGCTTCTCTAATAAGCATGTTTAAAAACAGATGAGATTATAAGAAAAATTTGACATTCTTTACCAATTTTTTTCATTTTTCTCGAAAATGGTTGCTTCAATCAAAAAACTTTATGAATATAAAAGATATATTTTGATATCACCAACAACATTTGTGACGAGTCTTCTTCCAATAAGACTGATATTTGTTGCGTAAATTTGAAGAAACCCCATTTTTTGGGTTTTTTTTTATATATTTTGTCTTTGCGGCTCGGTTAAAAGTTTTTTTATTTTCCTGAAACTTTACCCCAGGCCCTTTTATTCTCGACAATTTGTATTTCACGCTACACCTTACTGTATAGAATAATTAAAAAAACGGTTGTGAAAATGGAAATGTGAAAAATAAAAAAGTTTCATAGAATAAGATGATGGTATCACTCCTTAACATATTTAAACATCAGGAAGGTTATATTGTAAAATTTTAAACGTGAAGTACCCAGACTCTAATTAAAAAACGTTGCCTTCTGAATTGCGCTGAAGTTAGAGACGTCTACCGGTGACGGTTTCACTAATTTTTTCGAATTTTTAATTTTCAATTTTTCACAATTTTTTTTGCATATTACTGTACTATAATGTTTATAGAAGATATTTGCACTTCCGGTTTTTCGAATTTTGCTAAAAAAAACAAAATGGGAGCAAAAAAAAGTTTTTTTCGAAAAATGTTAATTTTTCACAAAAAAAAATAATTTCAATGCTTTTCTTCTTTCCATTTCGATACACATTATCTACGAGATATGCACTGAAACTTCCACATTACTCTTCCATCACCACAAAAGTGCCAAATCGGACAAAATGTGCCCCGGGAATCGTGTCAATTCACTTATTGGTCCATTTTCATGTAATATTCAGAATATGCAACAGCTGGAAAGTTGATATTATTAAATATAGTTGCAAAATGAAATAGAATCAACAAT
>CAKNYM010015752.1:0-19757 GCA_932195095.1 Andricus curvator | reverse complement strand
TTTTTAAAAATTAATTGTAGAACACAAAACAAAACATTATCGACCCTAATGCCAATAAAAAAATCTTCTTTACAATTATAAATGAGTGTGCATTCATGTAACGTCTTAAACTAATTTGTAAATCAATTATACTCATAAGAAATTTAGAAATAAAATTTCAAAACAATTTTGATGAATGTGTGAGAGTTCCATGTTTTCGTTAAATTTGTAACAAGTGTCAGAAAAGATAAACTGTATGGAATCTGGAAAAAAGAAAGAAGAGTTAGGAACTAAAGAAATTGGTGAATTTCATAGTTTACCTGGTTTTCTAGAAAGATTCAATTATGTCGTGATACAATATACTGATGTATTCAGATGGCACCCTCATTTCTTACAACACTCATCATTCATATAAGATATTTATTTTATAGTAATTACTTTATTTCTTATTCTGGGCATTAATTTGTACATTTTTTAAATTTTATAGATGTTGGGTCTTCTTTTTATATTACTCATAATGAAATTATGAGAGATCGTTGATAATAAAATATAATATTATAATATAATATTGCTTTCACGATGATTCATTATAATAAATTTAAAGGAGGTTTTTCGGATTTCAATCGTGTGCAAAACTACGAATCTTGCCGACGTTTCGTGAACATTGCAGTTCACTTCTTCAGGGCTGACCTGAAACTGAAGTTTCAGGTTGTGTTGTTCTTATACATATCCTCTACGATGCCTGTGATTGGCTAGAGCGGCCTATCGTGGGGACTGGTCGTACTTGATTGGCCAATTAAGTATTTGTTTAAAAACCCAGGAGGATGGAAAGCCAAACCGGATTGGTATTATAATATCCATTGTCGTCCCTATTAATGTTAGTAGGGTGTTTTATGATTTCGATTGTTCCTCTATGTTTTCTCAGAAAAATATTTTACGTTTTTGCGGTGACGGTTGATTTGTCAAATAAAGTGCTACGTCCTGTTTCGATATGATGCTCAGCTAGTGCTGATTGCGTGAAATCTTTCAGTCTGACTCTTATGGTCCTTTACACGTTGGCTCACCGCCCTCCCGGTTTCTCCAATATAGACTTTACCACAAGAACAAGGGATTTTATATACTCCCGGATCACCGAGAGGTGCCTTTTTATCTTTAGGGTTGTTTAGAAGTTGTCCTATTTTTGCAGGTGGTTTAAATATGGTTTGGCTGTTGTATTTGTTGAGAATTCTTCCTATTGGTCCTGCGAGCAAAACAAGCCGCGCGCGATGAGAATGTGCCGGCGCAGCGGGCACATTTTTTCTATTTCTTAATTTATTTTCTATTCTTGTAATATATAAGTCTAGGCCAAATTAATTTCTTTACTGCTTTGAAAATAGTGTGATAAACAATTTCCCAAATGTTAACAAAAATTGGCAGTTAAATTTCTCTTAATGTGTATAATATGGTATGTAAATTTAAAAAGAGCCAGTTAGTTGAATTATATATTTTAAAAATTTGATGTGGCAATACTCAATATTAAGGGCATATACCAGAGTGTCACGGGAACTTAGAAATATATCTGGCGATTTTATAATTTGAAAAATGTCAGTATTGTTTTGAAATTTCTGGAAATCAAGCAACTAAGAACAAGGCTTTATTGCCCTGGGTAAAATCGAATGAATAAAATTACATTATTGGAACAAAATAAATAGCAAAGTGGCCAGGCAGACGTGCTCTTGTATAGTTTGAACTGAATTTGAGGGGTTCTC
The DNA here is from genome assembly GCA_932195095.1 of Andricus curvator. NCBI lineage: Eukaryota > Metazoa > Arthropoda > Insecta > Hymenoptera > Cynipidae > Andricus > Andricus curvator. Next base: position 18,030 of record CAKNYM010015752.1, on the reverse strand, counting down.
TTAGATCGATAGAGTCGATTTCTATTTCACGGTGTGTGAATGAATCTCCTCTGATCGGTTGTTATCAACCTCGATGATAATACAGATTTCTTGTTCCTTTGAACCATGTCCAAAAATTTCATTAAAGTATTTAAATGTTTCAAATTATATAGCTGCCGAATATAATACATATGTAATTAGTCACATGACCCTCTGGTATATACCTTGAAAATATAAATTAATTATTTATTGTGATAATTGATCATTTATAAAAATTTGTGAGTGACTTACTTTGAAGGCACAGAAAACCAATAAGCAGAAGATCGCACACTTCATGATTGAATAATGCATTTTTAATTTCTACTTCCAAGCAATGATGAACTAGAAGTATTTAATCTTAATATGTAAAGTTGACTTTTTATACTAAATACTTATCGCGTTGAATGTTTATTTATTTGACGCAAAAGAAATTGATAAGAGAAAAGTTGGGAATAAGTTACCAAATTATTATGATTTGAAGCCTTGGCAAGTGTAGCGTTGGATCAACAAAAATTTGTTTGGCTCGAATCTCTGGTTTCCTGTTCTGATAGCAATGTTCACTGTATGACCCAATTATTAAGATCTTCGAAACATAAAATGTCGTATTTCACATGTTCACGAAACAGGAAAACTGCCCAAAACTTCATGTGTGACTTTAATTGTTTTTTTTTTAAAGAATTTCAAAGATTATTATTTTTAATATTGATAATATTCAAAAACACGCACGTTTATGATTTCTAATTTATATTCGCAGAGCACTCTCGCCTGTTTGGGAATGTTGTGGGAAATGTTTCACACAGGGTGAGCGAAGGTCAGGTAAAACCTGGAAATCAAGAAAAGTAAATTCAATACAATGACAGTTGTACCATGTAGTTTTTTTTAATTGCCTCATTGTTGGAGATTTTCACAGTCCGTGTCCGCAATGGGTTTTTAGTCCTTTTCGAGGTCCTCTTACTCCAGTCTCTTGCGCCTTATGAAGTAAATCTGCTATGCATTTGTTAGTAGTAGTACGACTTAGTCTTGCCTCTTTTTCCAATTCTGCAATAATATCACTACAGCACCTTTTTGCCAACTGTAAACCAAAAAAATATTGTTCATGTTTATTGAACAATTTTCTTTCAAAATTAACTCGAGAACCCCATTACTGATTTGATTATTGATTATTTGCTCGTTATTGTCAAAAAGTTGAGAATTTTGGACTTACGCACTTAACTGTCAAATATAATTTTAAAATCTATTTAATACACTGCCGGTTAAAAGTTTCCGGACGCCTCTTTTTTGATGACTGACAAAGTTCTCTTAATTTCAATTATGTCAGAGCTACAAATTTTCTCTTTAAGGGATAAAATGCACTCAAAGTTCTGTATGGAATGAGCCCAGGATGAAGCCAATTTGTCTATTTTTCAAGTAGATATTGCAAAAATAGTGTCATTTTCAATGTCTTCTTAAATTTTCAATATCTTCCGTTAATAATCAATGTTTTTAAGTTTTCTTGTGCTCATCTTAAAGCTATTATAATTTTTCTATAGTATCGCAGCAGCTCGTGAGCATAAATCTGAAAACATTTCCTATCAGAATGCATGAACTTGAAGTTGGAAAAATGTGAAAACATCTTATCTGTAGGCAATTAAAAATAAAACAGTCAACAAATATATATTTTAAGGAACTTTTATAGAAACTTGATGGTTATATGTTTCATACATTTACAAACTATAAAACTCGCTTTCAAATGAGCACAAGAACATTAAAAAATATTGATTATTACGGAAGTTATTGAAAATTTAAGAAAATATTGAAATTTACACTATTTTGGTAATATCTACTAGAAAAATACACAAATTGGCTTCATCCTGGGTTCATTTCATATAAAATGTTGAGAGCATTCAATCCTTTAAAGAGAAATTTTATTAGCTCTGAGATAATTGAAATTAAGAGAATTTTGTCAGTCATCATAAAAGAGGTTTCCGGAAACTTTTGACCGGCAGTATATATGGATAAAGATATTACAAAATTAAAAATCGTAATCATGATACTATAGTATTTTTTAACTCAACATGATTGAATTTCGTAAATCCAAATGATGAAGAAATTCAATTAATTAGTATTTTGCGATTTTTTAAAAATCTTGCAAAAGTTAAGGAATTTCTTGAAGGGACACTTTGAATAGCTGTTTGAAATTTCAAATTATTCTATTCTGTTTATAAGAGATTCCATGTTGGAAATGTTACATGCTTAAGATTCTGATATAATATTCTTGTTAGTAATTTATTTTCCTTGTTATTCTATTTCTTTTTCTTCAGTTGCTTCTTCCTGACGAGTATAGCTTTAGTTAAACTTTTTATTATTCAATTGTAAATTCAATAGTTTTATTAAAAAGTCCTCCTTTTTGTTTGAAAATTCCATTTTTTTAGTTTTAAAAATTAAACTAGTTTTGTAGAAAATTAAATTTTTTGTGGAAAATTCATATTTTGATATTAGAAATTGCAATGAAATGTTTTTTTATTAAAAAATAAAATATTGTTTTGGCAATTCGTTTTTTTGCTTTAAAATTACATCTCTTTTGGTAGAAATTTCATCTCTTTCCATTTAATTCAACTGTTTTTGATTTAAAATTTAAAGTTTCTTAGTTTCAAATGTCTACCATTACATTATTCGTTGAGAAGTCATCTTTTTCGGTGTAAAATTCAATTACTTGGTTGAAGGTTGAACCACTTTCTTAAAAAATCATTTTTTTTGTTAAAGATTCATAATTTTATTTAAAAATTTATCCTTTCGGTTGAAAATTTTTTTTTTTTTTTTTTTTGGTTAAAAATTAATTTTTTAAGTAAAAATTTGAGTATTACAGTTGAAGATTCATTATTTAATTAAAAAATGTATGTCCTTGGTTTAAAGTATAACTACTTTATTAGAAACCTCTTGTTTTACATTGAATTGTTTTGTTCATTTTTTCAACTGAAAAGTTGAAATGTAACTCTTGCTTTTTTTGTTGATATTGTTTTTTTGTAGATGAACATTTTTCTTTTTTGGTAGAAAACCAATCTTCTTGGTTAAAACCTCTTTTTGGTTAAAAGAGCCACTTTTTGGTTTAAAATTAACTTTTTTGTTGAAAATTGAACTCTTTTACAGAAAATTCGTCTTTTGGCTTTTAATTATCTTTGAAAGTCAACAGCTTTGTTTAAAATTCATTTTATTGGTTGAAAATTTAAATATTTTGTTGAAAAGCCGTTTTTTTTTAAATTAATTTTTTTAATTGAAAGTTTACTATTTCATTTTTGAATTAAAATTATCGTTTTTAGTTGAAAATTAGCTTTTTGGTTGAAAATTCATATTTCTGGTTTGGAAACTTATCCCTTTTGGTATAAATGTTATCCTTTTTTTATTAAAATTACAACTGTTTGGTAAAAACTAATCTGTTTTGGTAGAGGATTTCACTATTTTGTTGAAAATTCATTTTTTTTTTAAATTCATCTATGGAAATCTTCCTTGGTTGTAAATTTAACTCTCTTCTAAAAGAGTCGTATTTGGCTCGAAGATTAAACTATTAGCTTGAAAATTTAACTGCTTTTTGTTGAATTTTAATCTTTCTTATTTGAAAATGCATTTGTGTAGGTTGAAAATTTAAGTATTTGGTTAAACATTGAACTATTTTGCTGGAAAATTAAACTATTCACTCAAAAATTTAACTGCTTTTTGTTGAAGTTTAATCTTTTTTGTTGGAAAATTCATTTGTCTAGGTTGAAAATGTAAGTATTTGGTTAAAATATTTAATTATTTGGTTGAAAATTTATCTTTTTTGGTTGAATTCAACTCTGGAAATCTTCCTTGGTTGTAAATTTAACTGTCTTCTAAAAAATTCATTTCTATTTGGTTAAAAATGTAACTGCTCTTTCAAAGTTTGATTTTGTTTGTTCGAAAAATTATTTTTGGGGGTTGAAAATTGAACTATATGGTTAAAAATTTAATTACTTTGTTGAAAATTGGTCTCTTTTGCTTGAAAATTCAACTATTTGGTTGAATGATCATCTTTCTTGGTTGAAAATTCATGTAGTTTGATGAAAATTCTTTTTTTTGGTTGAAAATTCAACTATTTCGTTGAAAATGAAACTAATTTGTTCAAAATTCATTTTATTGGTTGAAAATTTAACTATTTTCTTGAAAATCCGGTTTTTTTAATTAATTTTTTTAATTGAAAATTTACTATTTCATTTTTGAATTAAAATTATCGTTTTTAGTTGAAAATTAGCTTTTTGGTTGAAAATTCATATTTCTGGTTTGGAAACTGATCCCTTTTGGTAGGAATGTTATCCTTTTTTTTATTAAAATTACAACTGTTTGGTGAAAAACAAATTTGTTTTGGTAGAGGATTTAATTATTTTGTTGGAAATTCATTTTTTTTTTTTTGTAGAATTCAACTACGGAAATCTTCCTTGGTTGTAAATTTAACTGTCTTCTAAGAAATTGATTTCTATTTGGTTAAAAATGTAACTGCTTTTTCAAAGTTTGATTTTGTTTGTTTGAAAAATTATTTTTGTAGGTTGAAAATTCAACTATTTGGTTGAAAATTTAACTACTTTCTTGAGAATGGGTCTTTTTTGCTTGAAAATTCAACTATTTGGTTGCATGATCATCTTTCTTGGTTGAAAATTCATGTATTTTTTATAAAAATTCGTCTTTTTGGTTGAAAATTCAACTATTTGGTTGAAAATCAAACTACTTTGTTCAAAATTCATTTTATTGGTTGAAAATTTAACTATTTTCTTAAAAATCCGTTTTTTTAAATTAATTGTTTGAACTGAAAATTAAACTATTCCATTCTTGGTTAAAAATTGATCGTTTTTAGTGAAAACTCAACTGTATATTAAATTTTTTTGTACAAATTTATATTTTCGGGTTTTAAATTCAGCTGTATAGTAGAAATTCGTGTTTTTTGTTTGAAAATTCCTATTTCTGGTTTGAAAACTGATCTCTTTTGGTAGAAATTTCATCCTTTTTTGATTAAAAATACTACTGTTTGGTTAAAAATTAATCTTTTTTGGTAGAGGATTAAACTATTTTTTTGAAAATTGAACTTTTTTGGTTGAATTCAACTGTTTTGGATTCAAAATCGAAATCTTGCTTGGTTGTAAATTTAACTGTCTTTTAACAAATTTATTTTTGTCTTGAAAATTAAACTATTTGGTTAAAAACTGCTTTTTGTTCAAGTTTAATCTTTTTTGTTTAAAAATTCAACAATTTGGTTGAAATTTCATTTTTGTACGTTGAAAATTCAACTATTTGCTTAAAAATTTAACTACATTATTGAAAATTTATCTTTTTGTGTTTAAAACTTTAGCGTTTTTTAACAAATTTGTATTTTTATCTTGAAAATACAACTATTTCGCTGAAAATTCATCCCTTTTGGTAGAAAATTCAACTATCTGGTTAAAAATGCAATATATATCGACTTGAAATCTGAAGAATTCAGAGCGTTTCTATGGAATTCAATGTGGTACATATACATTAATTTTATATATCATAATTAATTTCCCTATTATTCCCCTATTTTCGTGAAAAATCTTCCTATTTGCCCTGCTATTGGATCATTTTGGGCCGTGTAGTCTGTTATCATACTGGCAAATTGAAACTCTGAAATCCAGATAATGAGTTATTTTTAGACATTTAGATTATTAAAAGTATTTGTTCTTACCGTGGGCACTGAACACTCTCGTTATTGAGAGTCTATAAGGTCTCAAGAAAATTATATGTTATTCAAATTCCAATTAAATTCTAATTCCAAATCTTAAATTACATCATGCAGTTTTGCAAGATTCTCATTATACTTTTGATGGAGGAAGGGCGCTGAGAACCTAATGTTCTAAATGACTGATCCCCGATTGATCAATTTCGCAAGACTAATGAGCGGAGATATTATATACTTGCGATCGCTCATTCGCTTGGCAAAATCGATTTTCGACGTACCACGTCGCTGGTTATATGCACTGCTGGAACTATAAAAGTTTCGAGTATCGATTTACTTTCACTATAATACAACCGCGAAGCATTTAACGATAATTTCTGCAGTCAGCCTTCAGGATCTTTAAATCACGACGAAGATTCCTGTGACATTCTGAAGTGCATGGGGTAAAGGTGGCCATAATGTTACGGCCCGTCTACTGTACCCTGCAAAGCGTGGAACACAATGTACCTACGGAATTTATAGTGCATCTGGCATGTGTAATTCATTATTCATGCGCCTGCAGGTTTTGAATGAATATTTGCAATATTTTTTGACAAATTGGGCAGGAGAAATTCCTTTTTTGAAAGTACTTTCGGATTATTTTTCTTGTGTAAATAATTGCGGATTGAATTATTGAAGATTGCGGTATGGAGATTTACTGTTGTTAAGGGGCCGTCCATAAACTACGTTACCAATTTGGAGGCCGTTTCAAATTTACGTCACACTGCCAGGGAGCGGGGGTTAACAATTTTTGTGACGATTTGTGACTTTGGTGTGGTGGGGTTAACGCAGAATGTGACACATCAAACATGTAAATTAAAAATGTGAATAACTTTTTTTTGAAATGCTTGACAAAAGGAAAATTAGTCATTTTATTTTACAAGTAAAGCACTTAAATACAGCAGGCCCAGATTGATAAGGTGGGATTTTGCGGAAAATTTCGGTGGGCCGGTACTATTTTAAGCAATTTGGGCCGTTTAACTTCCAGAATTGGGCTGCTTCCTGATTCTCAATCATTTATCTTAACCATTTCTCCTGGGCCGATTTTATATCCCAATCTGGCCCTGAAATACAGACTTCAAACTCTTTCCCTTATTCTCCCCTTTCCCCCTTTTTGCTTCCTCATAGAGGAAGCTTTGTAATGATAACATTTTCCAAAATATTTAAATTCATTTAATTGACCCTTCCTCAATTTAAAAATACCTAATACAATGTTCTCAGCAATTGTTAGGATGTGTGCGTTGAGGATGAGTGTGTGTGTGAATGTGTGGATGTCACACTTTTTTGTGAACACGATAACTTGAAAGCGGTTGCAGATAAATTGATGAAATTTGGCGGGCTTATTTTCCCCACTAATATCTTGGAACTGACCAAAGGATTTCTAAAAATATTTGTTTCATTTTTTTTAGCACTTAATAATATTTTGAAAATCGGTTTTTATAGTAAAACTTTTTTCATTAACATAATTCAAAGTTGATGCAAGGATATAAAAGATTCCTTGGTTTGAGACAAATTGATTGACCTAAATATTAATATATTTTATTAAAGTGTAGGAAAGTTATGATAACTTATATATTTTGAAAATCGGTTTTTTATAGTAAAACTGTTTTCATTAACATAATTCAAAGTTGATGCAGGAACAGAAAAGATGAGTTGATTCAAGACGAGTCGATTGACCTATAATATCAATATATTTTATTGAAGTGTGAGGAAGCTATGGTAATGCATAATATTTGAAAATACGGTTTTTTTATAGTAAACCTTTTTCTTCAATATAATTCAAAGTTGATGCAAGAATATAAAAGATTCCTTTGTTCGAGATGAATCAATTGACCTGCAATATTAGTACATTTTATTAAAGAGTAGGGAAGTTATGGTAATTCATATATTTTTTTAATTCGATGTTTATTCTAAAAATTTGCTCATTCTCATAATTTAAAGTTGATGCGAGAATAGAAAATTTGTGTTGATTCAAGACGAATCGATTGACCTATAAAATTGGTACATTTGATTGAAGATTAAATAAACTATGGTAATATTTAAAAACACGGGTTTTTATAGTAAAACTTTTTTCACTAACATAATTTACAATTGATGCAAGAACAGAAAAGATTCCTGGATTCGGGAAAAATCGATTGATCTATAATATTAATACACTTTATTGAAGATTAAGGAAGTTGTGCTCATTTATAATATTGAATCATCTGTCCCTGACAGAAAAAAATTTTTTTCATCGACATAATTCAAACTTGACGCATGAATAGAAAAGATTTTTTGATCATAAATTTTCAAATAGAATAATTCTGACAATTTAAAAAAAAATCATGAAGCTGGCAAAGGGATAGGATGCGAAAGAACTTTTCCCTTCCCTTTTCCAGCTCGAAAAATTATCATTACGAATACACAATTTGATTTGTCTGATTTGTCTTTGTTTTTAAAAAATTGTTTGTATTATTTTGTAATGTTCTATTTTTTGTAAATTTCTATTTTTAAATTGATGAAAATGGAGACTTTGGTTTGTCTATTATTGAAAAAAAACTAATGCTTCCTCTATGAGGAAGTGAATACGTTTGCTAACGGGAAGCAAAGTGCTCGTGAAATGAGCACCATATAATTATAAGTACAAACAAAGTAGAAACACTCGAGATCGAATTCACAGCTAGTTTAAGAATAATTACTCTTTTTTTTCGTTTTTCTGAAAAACTACTATTTTTGGTTAAAAGTTAATTTTTGTTTTGTTTTGAAAGTCTATTATTATATTTTTGGTTCGGAATCCATCTCGCTTGGTTAAACCTCCTACTATTTGGTTCAACATTGAATTATTTTGGTCAAAATTCAGTTTACTTGTTTGGAAGTACATTTTGAATAAGAAAATAAACTTAAAACAGTCAAATTGAGTAACGAAATTGCACCAGAAGGCTTGAAAAAGTATTTTTGAAAAAACAGCTTTTTAAACAACATATACTCAAGAAAGTCAATTTGTGCAATATAATTGCACAAAAGGTGTTCAAATGAGAGAAATATGTTTCTAAACAACATTGTAATCGGCTCATTAGAAGCAGTTATATGAAAATTGAAAAAAAGGGAGAAATAAAGAAAAGAGACACTTCGCTCTCTTTTCTTTATTATTTATGAGTCTTTATTATGCTACTAGGATCAATCATGTTTCGAGGCCTTTTAGGCTTCCTCATCGAAGCTATTAGAAAATATTTGTATGTTATGCTAATATTAATTACGAATGTAAATAAGAATTTGAATTTACTTATTAACAAACTATTTACATTTGTTTATCTTTAATATTTCTGAGAAACTTTTACACATATTTTCAATTGTTGAATTGTTTGAATTTTTGATTCCTGAAAATTTAACTGTTTTGTTGGAAAATGTGTTGCATGCTTGGTTGAAAATTGACGTATTGTTTTGAATTTAGGGTTAATCATTTTATTAAAAAATTGATCTCTTTCGTTGAAAATGTAACTATTCTCTTGAAAATTCGTTTTTTTTTAATTATAGTTTTTTCAACTAAAAATGTAACTATTCCGTTTTTGGTTGAACCAATATATTTTTAATTAAAAATTGATCTTTTCTAGTTAGAAGTTCAATTATTTGTTTGAAAATTTATGTGTTTTGTGGAAAATTCGTCTTTTATGGTAGAAAATTAATCTTGTTGATTCAAAACTAATCTGTTTTAGTTAAGGACCTAACTATTTTGTTGAAGATTCCTATTTTCGGTTTCAAAATTCAACTGCTCTCTAGAAAAATTGTCTTTCTTTTTTTTTTGAAATGTGTTGAATGTTTGGTTGAAAATTGATGATGGTTTTAAAATTTTCTCTTTTATGGTAGAAAATTGATGTTCTTGATTAAAAAATAATCTTTTTGGTTGAAAATTGAACTCTTTTGTTGAAAATTCATTTTTTAATTTACGATTAATCATTTGAATAAAAAGCTGATCTCTTTGGTTGATAATGTAACTATTTAAAAAAAAATTAATTTCTTTAAATCAATTTTTCGAACTGAAAATGTACCTATTCCGTTTCTTGGCGAAAAAAAAATATTTTCAATTGAAAATTCATCGTTTCTAGTTAAAAATTTAACTATTTGTTAGAAAATTCATGTGTTTGGCTGAAAATTCGTCCTTTTGGGTAGAAAATTAATCTTCTTGGTTGGAAGCTAATCTGTTTTGGTTGAGGATTTAACTATTTTGTTGAAAATTCATATTGTTAGTTTGAAAATTCAACTGTTTTTTATAAAATTTATCTTTTCTGGTTTGAAAGTTCAACAGTTTGGTACGGAATTAAACTATTTGGTTGAAAATTAACGTTTTTCTTGAAAATTCATTTTGTTTTGGTTGAGGATTCATATCTTTGGTTCAAACTATTTTTGTCAAAATGTGTTGAATGTTTGGTTAAAAATTGATGTATTGTTTTAAAATTTTGACTCCTATGGTAGCAAATTGATGTTTTTGATTAAAAAATAATCTTTTTGGTTGCAAATTTAACTCTTTTGTTGAAAATTCATATTTTTCGTTTGAAAATTTAACTGTTTTTTAGAAAATGTGTCTTTTCTGGTTTGCAAGTTCAACCGTTTGGTAGGGAATTAAACTATTTGGTTGAAAATTACATTTATTTTGAAAATTTATTTTATTTTGGTTGATGATTCATCTCTTTGGTTGAAAACTGAACTATTTTTGTGAAAATGTGTTGAATGTTTGGTTGAAAATTGATGTATTGTTTTAAAAATTTGACTTTTATGGTAGAAAATTGACGTTCTTGAATAAAAAATAATCTTTTTGGTTGAAAATTTAACTCTTTTGTTGAAAATTCATTTTTGAATTAACGATTAATAATTTTATTGAAAAAATGATCTCTTTGGTTGAAAATTTAACTATTTTGTAGGAATGATTTTTTCAACTGAAAATGTAACTGTTCCATTTTTGGTTGAAAATTTATATTTTAAATTGAAAATTTATCTTTTTTAGTTGAAAATTCAACTATTTGTTTGAAAATGTATGTGTTTTGTTGAAAATTCGTCTTTTTTGGTAGAAAATTAATCTTCTTGGTTCAAAACTAATCTGTTTTGGTTGTGGAATTTCGATTTAAAATGTTTGGCTGAATTGTTTGATTGAATTTGGTAGACAATTTAAATGATAAATTATTTTCTCGAAGATTCATATTTTCGCTTTGAAAATTCAACTGTTTTCTAAAAAATTTGTCTTTCTGACTTGAAGGTTGAACAATTTGGTATAAAGTTAAACTATTTGGTTGAAAATTAACTTTTTCGTTGAAAATTCAGAAGAAACTATAAGATTTGAAGGGATTTCTACGGATTTTAAGGAATTGTTAGAGTCTCAACAACCGATTTCAGGGTTTTCCGAAAGAATTTCAACGGATTTCAAAGCTTTCAGGGTATATCTTAAATGATTTGAAAAGATTTCGTGAGATACGATCGAAGATGTATATTGAATATCAGATAACAAAAATAGTTAATCCTTCGATGTAATATTTTAAAAATTGTACGACACTATTTTGAATTTCTCAAATGAGTGCGAGGCCTGTAATTTCAACCTTGAAATTTTTCTTAAATTTGCCTGTGGCGCTATTTGCTTTTTTTAGGGGGCAGTTCATAACGTTATAATTTTGAAAAGGCTAAGAATCGCTAGACACCTTGCGAAATGAGGCACATAAAAATTTATTTTTGCTGCATGTTAATTCGGTTTTTGGTTCAACTTGACCTCACGTATTTTGTGTGAGATAAAAAAAAAACTTGTTTACGCATATAATTGTGCGGTGCTGTACGTTTTATTGTAGTAGCACAATACAAAAAATTGAGTTGAAGATATATACGTGGAAAAGATGAAAATATTTTCTCTTTCATGATTACCTGTATGTATAATGTACATATGTACAACATTATAGTCCCCTAACTTGTGACGACAGACGCTTCGCCTCGAGTCGGCTGTTGGAATGGATTCTTATCTTTTGAATCAGGAGAAGAATACACCGCTGCTTGTTGACCCACCTTAGTTGGCCCATGGATGTGGCGGGATTGGCCCGAGCACTTATCGCGCATATCCCTCTTTTGGTAAAATAACTGCCCCGCTTTGTAAAGCTATCAACATGTTTGGCGTCCGCGCATCTGAAACATTTGCATTAATTTTACAGGGAGAAAACATTTTTTATGGCGCGCAACTGTTGCAAAGGAACTTTCAGACTGCGATGAGAGAAAAAGATTTTACTTTTCGAGAACCGAGTCGAGAACAATTTCCGACAATCCGGTTTTTGTTTCATATAACACTATAATTGGACTGCAAAACCGAAACCTGATTGTGCTGCCAAACGAAAAAGTTATTCCTTTAATTGACTTCATGGGTCACGTTTTTCACCTTTTCATCTCTAATTTAATCACCGTTTCCCCCTCTAATTTGAAAAATCCCGTTAAAAACCTAGAATCGAGAATTTTCACCCAGTTTTCCCGTTATCCACCTTTTCTTGCAAGGTTTCGATTCATTTTTTAGGAATAATATTTTAATTATATCTATATTTAAATTATTTCCTAAATAGGAACAATGAGGAGATTTTTTACAAAAATAGTGGAATAAATTCGTTTAAGTAATATAATGTAGGTAATAATATTAAATTTAAATTGAAATGCTGGAAATTCCTAATTTTCTACCAAAAATATGAATTTTCAACAAAAATGGTGATTCCTTCATCAAAAAAATTAACTTGTAACAAAGTAGTTCAACTTTCAACCAAATAGTTGAATTTTCAAACAAAGAAGATAAATTCTCAATGAAAAATGTAACATTTGATATTCCAACTGATTTTTTTTTCTATTTCAAAACAAAAACAGTCGAATTTATCCAAAAAGATGAATTTTCAACAAAATAGTTTATTTTTTAACCAAATAAGATTCTTCAGTCAAGAAAGAAAAAAATGTATACTGAATTGTTGAATTTTCAACTAAACATGAGGAAGTTTTAACAAAAGAGTTAGACTTTTCACCGAAAAATAGGAATTTACAAAAAAAAAATTTAATTTTAAATAAAATCTTTGAATTTTTCTTTGAAATAGTTGAGTCTTTAACCGAAAAAGAAGAACCGCAACAAAATAGGTATATTTTCAACCAAAGGGATGATATTGCACCTAAAATAATAAATCAGCATCGATTAAAGATTAATTTTCAACAATGTAATTTAAATTTTAACTAAGTAGTTGAATTTTGACCCGAGAAAGATTTTAATTTTAAAATAAAAAATAGTTCATTTAAAAAAGACGAATTTTCAACATAATAGTTGAATTTTCAACCATTTGAATTTGAATTTTTTTAAAGTAAAGTTTTAATTTTCAACCAAACAGTTAAATTTCTACTAAAAAATTATGAATAATTCTCTAATAAAAAATATGATTTTCAACTAAAATGTTGAAACTTCAACCAAAAAATGAATTTTTAACAAAGTAGTTGAACTTCTAACCAAGTATAAATTATATTTGATGTTATAATATTTATCAGATTTATATCAGTAATTATATTTGATGACAAAAAAGAGATAACAACAAACATAATTTTTGAACCAAGTGGTTGAATATTCAACCAAAACAGAGTAATTTTTAACCAAGGTGTTGCATTTTTAACCAAAAAAGATCAAATTTCTAACGTAGGAGATGGATTTTCACACAAAAAAGAGAAATTTTCAATAAAGTAGTTGAATTTTCTAGCAATAAAGATTTTGCAGCCAAAAAAGGAGAAAAAGTTATCAGATTGTTGAATTTTTAAGCCGCAACGAAGAATTTTCTGCAAAACAGTTGAATTTTCAGCCCAAAATTATGAATTTTCCACAATAAAGTTAATTTTAAACCAAATAGTTGAATTTTCTATGAAAATAGTTGAATATTTAACCAAAAAAGATATCTTTTTAACAAAATTGTTGAATTTCCAACAAAATAATTATTTTTCAATCCAAAAATAAAATTTTTAACCAAAATTTCAAAAAACGAAAAGTTTTACCAAAAATAGTTGGATTTTTCATTGTGTTTTATTAATTCAGTTCACTTTTAAGTGGGAAAACGGGAAAAATATAGGAAAATTAGTTTTAGTATTCAGGAATTATTTACCTTAGAACTATTTTCGAAAGTTATATAAAATAAGGTAATAATTATGGAAAAGTTTCATGATTTATGCGTAAAAAAAACTCTTATCCGATTTTCGTAAAAAAATGGTTAAAAAGAAATTTATTGAAGCTTAAAATATGTCTGCAGCTTTTTTTTGAACATTTCTTATTTATAATATTATTTTAGAAATCTGCCCGCTGCGTGGGCATGTTCTTATTTTTATTTTCAGTGCAATTTTCTACGATGAAAACAAAAACAAGCGTCTTATTAAAAAATGGTCTAGAGAAAATTTGTAGATCTTTTTGAGATGAAGAATTTTTTTGACAATATATTGTCGTGTCTTGTATAGCTTGACCGGAATTTTTCATCAGTAGAAAGTACTAAAGTGTTCAAGGCTTTTTTAAACCTAGCTGAAAGAATTGAAAATTAATATTTTTTTATTGATAAGTGAAGTATTTGGGTAGAAAATTCAACTCTTTGGTTAAGATTTAAACTTTTTGTTTGAAAATGTAACTTATCAGCAGAAACTTACCTTTTTTGTTGAGAAATCATATTTTAGGGTTAAAAATTCGACTGTTTCTTTGGCTTCAAAATTTAAAAGTTTTCTTAAAACTTCATTTTTTAAGATTCACCTCTTTGGTTGAAAATTGAACTGCTTTGTTAAAAATTGGGTTTTTTGTTTAGGATCAATTTTTTTTACCTGAAAATGTCGGTATTCCATTTTTGGTTGAAAACTTATATTTTTTAGACGAAAATTCCACTATTTGTTATTAAATTTATTAATTTCTGTGAAAAATTGTCTATTTGGGTAGAAAATTAATTTGGTTTGTTGAAAATTTATCAATTTGGTTGAGAATTCAATTATTTTGTTAAAAATGCCTTTTTTGCTTTCTTTCATTTCATTCCCTATGAGTTAAAAATTAAACTGTGTGATTCTTATTTGGCTGAATTCAAATCGTTAAAAATTCTTTTTTTTGTCGAAAGTATGTTTTTCAGTCTTAAAATTGAATGATTACATTTTTCTTTGAAGAATTAATATTCAACTGTTTGGATGAAAATTCATCGTTCTTGATTGACAAATAACTTTCTTGTTGAAGATCCATCATGACCGGTTCAAAAGTCAAATTTTATTTTAAACATTTGACCTTTTAACTTGAAAACTTAATTATTTTGTTGGCAGGTAGTCTTTTTGTGTAGAAAATGATTCTTCTTTGTTGAAAAATAATTTATGTGGTTAAAAATTCGTCTCGTGGTAAAAAATTAATCTTCTTGGTAAATATTCAACTATTTGGTTAAAAATTTAACAATTTTGTTAAAAATTAGTCCTTTTCAAGTGAACATTCATTTTTCGTATTAAAAAAGTTAATTAAATGCTGGAAATAAGGAATCAATATCTATCTACTGATAAAAGTACATATTGAAAAAAAAACTAAACATGAGCATTTTGCAATATTTGATCTTCTTGAATTTTTTTCATACGTATTTATATTAGTAGAAAGTGCTGAAGTGTTCAAGATTTTTCAAACCTAGCTCAAAAAAAATTTTCTGGCGCTAAAATGACTAGAAAACTTGCTAAGGAAAAGGCGAGACTGTTAGAAAAGACTTCCGTTTAATATTCGCGAGATACCCATATTGTATAAAAAGTTTTTAATAATAAATGAGATCCCCTTTTAATTCCCCTTTTCTGGAAAAAATTCCCTTTTTTACCTAAAATTGACCTACTGAATTTACTTTGAAAGATTTATTTATTCAACAGTTTGTAAAACATTTTTGTCCAAAGAATATTTTGATTTATCGAAGAAAGTTGAAAGAAAATTGTTTCGACTTTGTCAGCCATTTAAAGAAAGAAGATTGGAACCCAAGAATTTTTATCACAGCATGAATCCAAGGCACATCTTTAGACCTTTTCTCATCCGTAAATCACCGACAGTTAATTAAGTGTAATTATGCTACGCACGCGCGATTTTACTACGGCGCTACGTTCTAGAACATATAACTCCTTCTAGAGTTCTTAATTAACGAGATCTCTTCTTTTCCGGATTTGTGGAATACTGAACCGAGAAAAATTCTCTTGGAAAAAATTATTCATGAATTCAGATTTCTTAAGAAGTCGGAATGATATATCAATGGACCTGATTAATAGATTGTGTTCCTTTTTTCTGTTTCAGGCTTAGGAAATCGAAAGGTGGTGATATTTTAATGAGACCAGAAAGGCAGGATTTGAAATTCACTTACGTATATTGTCTAATTCAAGCTAAATGATTCAAATTCATTGACTCTATAGCAACCCTCCAAATTTACAACGACCGGCAATCGATAGGTCCTGGGTTCGCGCCCAGCGTTTAATTTTTTTCACAAATTTCATTAACAAATTTTTAAGGTTACCTCTATCATTATCGAGCATTAGAAACGAATGAAAATCAGAAACATTGTCACAAGAATTAATTTTGGATATCGCATTAGTGAATTAAAACAGATTATAAGACTGAGCATTATATAAAATTGAAATATAATTATATTTGTGTAATATAGGTATTTTATGAGTAATGACGGCAATTTAAGTGAATTTAGTAAATAATGTACCTATCGTGGAGATACAAAATTAGCAAAAAGGTCGAGAAGCTACTATATCTATCGTAGTTACGTGACTCTATTAAGGAAATGTTCTCAGCTGAGAGAGATTAAGAAAGGAGCTCTTGCTGCAAAGTAGATTACTTTTCTTTTATCATTCTATAATCTAAGTTTATTCCGTTACAATTTTTAATAAATTTCCCGTATTTGATTATTATACAAGCAAAAAAGAAATATGTTTTGAATAAAAATTGTAAGGTCAAATAATCAGAAACCAGAGTCGCCACTAGGGTGGTTCTTATTTATACTTGGTGGATTTTTTTAAATTTCTCTGCTATCACCCCCCAGTTTTGTTCTAATGCAAAATAAAAATTTCCTTCAAATTTGAGAAAAATCGGTTAATATTTAGGAGTGGCGTAAATCCATGAAGTTTCCCATTGATTTAACATAGGAAAATGTCAACTTTTTGTAAATCTAATACGAATTCTGAACAATATATATATTGTTCAGAATTCGTCAGAGAATAAGAATCAATCATAAATTTTGACGTTGAATAATTTTAAGCCACTCTTATGGGTCCCCAAAGAAAACCCCATAAGTGACAAATTTGAATTTTACTTAATATTGTGGTTTATTAACGTATTTTCTAGAGTTAATGAGTTATTTAATCAATAATGACAATAAAATAATTTGTTTCAATAATTGTACAATTATTTAAATAATACGCATTTGTTGAAGCGTATATTTTACCTGAAAAAAAGCAGGAGAAACATTTTATCTCACTAAATTTTGGACAAATTTTAATATTTTTAGGTACTAATTTGTTTATTATGAATACTTATAGATATTTGAACAAATTTAAATTTTGTAAACAATTTTTTTGTTTACATATTTTGTTTTCTATTTTTGAAAAGATTGAAATATTTTTATGTTCTACTTTGCTTTTTAAGAATACTCTTAAATGTTCCAACAAATTGTTTGAACAATTTTAATTTGTTTAAACATTTAAGAGTACTCTTAAAAACCAAAGTATATTAAAATTTGTCGAAAATTTAGTGAGATAAAATGTTTCTCCTGCTTTTTTCAGGTAAAACATATGTTTGAACAAATACCTATTATTTAAATAATTGTAAAATTATTTAAACAAATTATTTAATTGTTATTATTGAATAAATAACTCATAAAGTCTAGAAAATACATTCATTTCGCGAGTTAACTGAAAAAAACAAATATTGAAACTAATTAAAATTGTTTAAACAATTGCATATTAGTTAAAAGATGACTGGGTATTCTTAAATCACCAATTAATGATTATTAATTTTTTTTTAACTTTTAAAAAGCGTCAATAAACCGTAATATTACGTAAAATTCAAATTTGTCACTTATGGGGTTTTCTTTGGGGACCCATAAGAGTGGCTTAAAATTATTCAACCTCAAAATTTATGATTCATTCTTATTCTCTGACGAATTCTGAACAATATACTGAAACACGGAATTATTTGTAACATATTATCGCGTTTGAATATTAGATTTACAAAAAGCTGACTTTTTCCCATGTTAAATCAATGGGAAACTTCTTGGTCTTTGCGCCACCCCTAAATATTAACCGATTTT
>CAKNYM010015747.1:0-22047 GCA_932195095.1 Andricus curvator | reverse complement strand
TCGGTTGAAGTTTAAACTAATTTGTTGAAAATTAGTTGTTTTTTTTTTGTTGGAAATTAATTTTTGTAAGTTGGAAATTAAACTGCTAGGTTGAAAGTTCAACATCGTTGTCAAAAATTTATTTTATTGGTTAGAGATTGAACTCTTTTATCGAAATTAGTATTCCTTTAGTTGATGTGCGTGATCATGATGCTATTTGTTCATTTCTTAAACAAATGATCTAAAAAATGTATCAAATAATGAATTATAAATTTAAAAAATTATTTGCACATCACACGGCAGAGAAGAATCGAGTCTTTCGTAATCTTTCGTGAATTATATTTTCAGAATTTTTCAGTTTTTTGCTTATAAAATTAATAAATAATATCGAATGACACCTTTTTATGATCAACTACACATAGTTGATAAAAGCAAGAAATTTTTTGTCAAAATATTACCTTCAAATCGAATAATCGATAATGATAATATAATTTTATTTGATATTATGATTTTTTTATATCAAATAATATTACTTATGAATCATTTTTACCTTGCCCACACTCCTGCGCATTGAATCCAAAAGATATTAAAAGTCGGAAAGTTGTTCACCAAATGATAGGCGAAAAAAAATAGAATCAACATTTGTTCATTATTTGCATTGATTTAAAGTTTTGAACAATAACAATTCAAAAATCGCTTCCACATATCAGTTGTGAATTCAATAACAAAATTTTTCGATTGAAACAGAATTTAAAATCAATTAAAAGTTGCGTTCTAAAAGTTATCGTTAATGATGTTATTTCATTTCGTCCCACTGTGTCTGTCGTTCCGCGTGGATAATGAGGCTACGCGACTGCACTACAAAATGAATATCCCTATAAAGTATACACTGTAGCTGAAAAATGATGAACATTCTGTTGGCATTTTGAATATTCGAAGAAAGAAAATTTGAATGGCCTTGTGGGGATTAGCAAAAGATGAAACAAAAGATGCCTTGATAACCATAATACATTTAAATAAAAATGTTTTTATTTAATTCTGATCCGACTACGGATTACAAAGAATATTATATTTTAGTTTATCTTTTTTCTATTGAATTAATGATACACATACTGTAGAGTATCTTCATTGGAAGCAACTTCTTTAAACCAACGTGAAGAGATTGGGTGTCGTACGCCTACAGGACATTCCCTCATTTCAATTACGGTCATAACGTCAATTGCACCGCTTATCATGTTTATTTTTATTCTCGAACTATATGCATCTGTCATATATATTCCAAGAAGAATCCCACTATACTCCAGTATTGCAAAAACGTCACCATTGGATGTTGATAAAACAATATGTTCTCGGGTTGGCACGCGCACATATCTATTCGTTTCTGCTCGCAATTTAATTGGTAAAACGGCAGGAATAACATATCTTCGAAATTCGAATTGCCGGTTCTGATTTGTCTGGGGAATAAGCCGAATATATCCAAGCTTTGCAAGTGCATATCCAAGTACTTCATGAGGAAAATGCCTGCCCGGAGAAGACCTAGACTGTCTGGTGGAGGAAGAAGAACTATGATTACGTTGGACATTGGGATTCCATTCAGACTGTAGTGAATCGTAAGTTGCAGAAGCTTTAATAAAACTTAATGATAAGATTGGTTTACTTTTGCCTACTGGACAATCCCTTCTTTCATCTGGAGTCAAATTATCAACTGTGCTGCTTACCATATTTATTTTTATTCGCGAGTGATTTCTATCTGTCCTATAAATTCCACGCAGAGTCCCACTATCATCCAATATTGCAAAAATATCATCATTGGATGTTGCTAATACAATATATTCTCGGTTTGGCACGGGCACATATCTATTCAGTTCTACCCGAAATCTAATTGGCATACCGGCAGGAATAACGTATCTTCGAAATTCAAATTGCTGGTTTTGATTTATGCGAGGGATAAGCCGAACATATCCAAGTTCTTCTATTGTACATCCAAGTACTCGATCTGAAGGAAGCCTGCCCAGAGGAGAAATGGATCTGGCACGAAGTGGAGGCTCCTGACAAGATGTCCGGTCAGGTGACTGTTGTCTGGCAGAAGAAGAAGAACTAGGATTACGTTCGACATTGGGATTCCGTTCACACTGTAGTGAATCGTAATTTGCAGAATCTTTAATAAAACTTCTTGAGAAGATTGCTTGACTTTTGCCTACTGGACAATCCCTTTTTTCATCTGGAGTCAAATTATCAACTGCGCCGCTTATCATATTTATTTTTATTCGCGAACTATATCCATCTGTCCGATAAATTCCACGAAGAGTCCCACTATCATCCAATATTGCAAAAATATCATCATTGAATGTTGCTAATACAATATATTCTCGGGTTGGCACGGGCACGTATGTATTCAGTTCTACTAGAAATTTAATTGGCATACCGGCAGGAATAACGTATCTTCGAAATTCAAATTGCTGGTTTCGATTTGTGCGAGGAATAAGCCGAACATGTCCAAGTTCTTTTATTGTACATCCAAGTACTCGATCTGAAGGAAGCCTGCCCAGAGGAGAAATGGATCTGGCACGAAGTGGAGGCTCCTGAAAAGATGCCCGGTCAGGTGAATGTTGTTGTCGAGCAGCAGAAGAAGAAGAACGGCCAGGATTACTTTCGCTAGTAGGTTTCTCGTCGGACTGTGAACTGCATTCTGTAAGAAGAAATAGAAGATTCATTTTTGTTTTGTTTAGCTTATTTATGTCTAATATCTTTAGCTGAATTCAACGTTTCTTTGCAGAAAGCATCTTCCTCATGAATCAATAAAAATTATGAGAAGTAATTTTTAATTATAAGAACTCCGCACCATACATTTTTATGTTAAGTAAACATATTTTTTGTAGAAGACGAGTGCATAAACGCTTTAATAACTTTTTTATATATCCAATTCTTTGGCAAAGATGTTTTTCTTCATCCCCTAGCCGAAAGTACGTCTTTCCGGACGCATTTCTGTCCGGGAACAGTGGCTTTTGCGGCCTGCTAGAGTTAACACGATCTCTGATTGGCTGCGAGATTTTTGTGGCTCGCTGACGTAGCAACCTGACGTAGCAACGCTCAGTATTGTCTTATTGTGTACTGAGCCTCTGAAAAATATTTATCTTGACAGGTGAATGGAAAAAAGAGACCGTCGGTGTGTTCAACCTCAAAACCGATCGATTAGTGTCGTTGCGATTTTTGTGTATAAAAAGAAGGCAGAAGACCTCAAAAAAGCTTCTTCCTCGTCTGGCGGACGAGGAAGAAGTATTAAGAATAAATATGTATTTTTGATACCCGCCCCGACCAGCAAAACCTCGGCTCCGCCTCGGCTTTGCAAAAGTCGGGCGGGCGACCGAATCCCATGCATCCGCTCAGCTGACCCGAGAGCAGCAACGGCGCTACGCGAGGTGGCGCGCGTGCTGAAGCAGGCCACAAAAGAAAAATCATCCGAGCTAGCAGCCGACAACGCATTTTATTAATCAACGTTAATTATTAAACGTACTTTCAGCTGGGGATGAAGAAAAATAGTATACGACACACGGCCAGAAATATTGGATGCCCTTGTATGCGTGATATGAGGCCTCGGCTTCGCCTCGGCCTTCATGTCACACACGCCCGGAAATCCAACTTTCTGGCCTTGGGTCGTAATATACTATTTACTCAGTTTTTACTGTCAAATAACCCTTAACAAACAATTATTCTAAATAAGTAAAATGAATAGTTGAATTGCAATTATTTTAAAATTGCATAAAGAAGAGTTGAGCGTCACAACTTTCAAGTTGAACATTAATAAGGCTCACCGTGTTTAAATTTAACTTAACTCATTGTTTTATTTTTGGGATTTATTCTGAATTCGTTAAATTTCTCCTGGAATTCTTATAAACTGCATCAAACTCTTTTGAATTCAAAAGAACATTACACATATTATTAATATACGTTAGTCACTTTTAGTTTGTTTTAGTCACATTTTGGGTTAAAAATTATTATGTCAAGGAACTGTATTTAAAAACAAA
This sequence comes from Andricus curvator, assembly GCA_932195095.1. Classification (NCBI taxonomy): domain Eukaryota; kingdom Metazoa; phylum Arthropoda; class Insecta; order Hymenoptera; family Cynipidae; genus Andricus; species Andricus curvator. The sequence goes on along the minus strand of CAKNYM010015747.1, from coordinate 18,043 downwards.
ATCTTATTTGGAAATAACGTTTAGACTTGATTTTAGTTTTGTCTCTTTATTGACTTTTATTTTCTATATATAAATATATTAAAAATGCATGCATTGATATACATATATAATAATAATAATAATGATATAATATACAATATATTAGCTGTTACCCGCGGTCATTTGCTTTTGATTCCCCTGTCTGCCCCCCACCCCACCTCATCTGAGACTACCGTATAAACTATAGGGTTCTATCAGGAAATCACATGCGCCACTGTGCCCTCTTCTCATTTGCCCCCCGCCCCCAATACCTTTACGTCCTGTCTGAGAGCCCAAAAATATGTGTGCATAATTTGGTGCCGATTGGTCAAAAACTATGGATTTGCATTAGCATCATACGTTTTAGGCCACTTGATTTTATATATTAGATAATAACATATAATATAATAATACATATATACATATACAATTATTCTATTCTATATTAACATCATTGTAAATAATTGAATTGCAATTTTTAATTCCATTTTTAAGGAAATTCTTCATTTTTCCTTTCTTGTTTTATATTTTTTGAAATTTTCAAAAATTCGACTTTTTGGTAGGAAATGTTTTTGTAGGTTTGAAATTGAACTATTTGATTACTAATTCAGAAATAATTGTTAAAAAGTAATTAATTTTATTTAAAAATTAAACTATTTTCTTGAAGATTCATCTTCTTTGCTTGAAAATTCAACAATTTCAAGAAAAAATAGCTATTTTGTTGGAAATTGCTCTGTCATAATTGAAAATTTAACTCTGTTCGTAAGTCCAACTGTTTGGTAGAAAATTACAAAATCAATTTGTTTAGTTTCTACCATCTACTTCAAAATGCATTATTATGTTTAAAAGTAATTTCTTTGTGGTAAGCTTAATGTACATTATGCTGCAAGGGGGAAAAGCGGGACATAATTGATGAGTGTATCTTTCCAGTGCAAGTCGTAGGAACCGATTTTAAGTGGCGCTTTTCAAGTTCGTAGGTATGTAATGGCCATTTATATCTATGAGGTCATAAGTTTTGACGTCATGGACTGTAAAAACATTAAGACTGAGAAAAATTAGTCTCAAGTGGTACATAAATGAGACCACTGGTGGGAACCCAGAATCGTTTCTTTTTACGCTAAAAATAACAGCATGAAGTTATCCTTTCCAAAAATGGAACGCGAAAAAAATACCATAAAAAAAGAAATCTCTAGTTTTTACAGTGTAAATATACAAATGGCTATTATATGACTATAAGCTGGAAACGGGGGCTTTAGGCTCGCTCGACAGGCCCGATAAATAGCCGTAATCGTGCATGTATTATATGAAATATAATAAGAATTACAGATAAATTATATTATATCATTATATTCACCAATAGAATTAACGATGACCGCCAGAGTGAAAACAAAAGTACAGATCATCCGCATTTTTGCAAAGTAGAGAACAAACTGATTAATGCTTCAATGAATAATTCGGTTATTAACTGTATCTAAGGAATATTCCATCGCATCATCAGAGTACAAATATATACATAGCCGTTATCTCACACATATGTGAAATAACGACTTTATTAGTGTCAAGATTGTCCCTCGCAGATAATGATATCATTTGACATTCTTTATTACAATCATTTTAATTAAGACGTTCTGATCTCGAATGGAAGGTAAAAGGTTTTATGTAAAAATTGAGTCAACACAACAACTTTCCAAGGCATTATCAAATTGAATAATTTGACTGAATGTCTAATTAAATTTTCATTTGTATGGAAATAGTATTTCCATACAAATTTATGAAAATAGTATTTCCATACAATTGTATGGAAATACTGCGTTTTTGGAGGTGAAATGAAATGCATTTATATAGCATCCCAGTGGGAAATTTACAACTGGCGCAGCATTGGGTCAGTACTGGCCAGAGTTTGACAGCATTGGCGTGGTGCTGGTAGCCAATACTGGCGTCGATGTGGCGTAACGTTGGGATGATAACGCTGTTTAGTACTGATTGCCAACTTCGGGGCTGTACTAAAATACTGTACTGGGCATTAGTATTGGCGCAGTAATGACTATAAGTACTGTGATTTAGTACTGGGACAGTCGTGGGTATAAGTACTAATGAAGTACTGGAAGTAAGTATTAGCACAGTATGGCAAATGAGTACTGTCAAAGAAGCCGGAGGAGTACTGGGCACCAGTATTGGCGATGTAGTGACATGAGGCAGAAATGATAATGATGTTCAGTACAGACTACCAGTATTGCTACTGCACTAGCGGCCTTCGCGATTTCCAGCTTTGCTTTCAGAAATGACATGTGTGACATATTTTAATTCTTAAAGAAGAAAATAAACGGCATTTTCATTTTGGAGATGTCAACATTCTAAATGACAAAGAAGTTCATATCAAAAATTTTTTTGCTGTAAAATATTTAAAAAATGTATTTGTCTGAATCTCTGAGGAGCATTGAAAAAGGAAAAACGTTCAACACATTTCAAAATAACACGTATTCTTTAACAATTGGTTTTATTTTAATTATTTTTTATGACACATGCATGATTTCAGCCTTTTTCGATGCCTATGAAGCGGGGCTAAAGCTCTACTTTTTACGGACTGAAAAGTGACATCCGTCACTTATTATTTATGCCGTTTATTATAGTCTGTTCTAAGCCAGTACCATGCCAGTAGTCCGCCGAGGTCCGCCAAAAAAACACCAGACAAGAGTTCGCCTTTTGTTAAAATTTGTACGACACCAGTATTGTGCCATTACTCCGCCCGGGCCCGCACAAAGTCGTGAGACAATAGTTTGCCGTTTCTTATAGTCTGTACTACACCAGTATCATGCCAGTAGTCCGCCGAGATCCGACAAAAAAACATGGGGCAACAGTTCGCCTTTTATTAAAATGTGTACGAAACCAGTTATCGCGCCATTACTTCGCCCAGGCCCGGGACAAAATCGCAGGACAATAGTTTGCCGTTGCTTATAGTCTGCACTACACCAGTATCATGCCAGTACTCCGCCGAGATCCAGCAAAAAACCTTTGGATAAAAGTTCACCATTTGTTAAAATTTGTATGACACCAGTATCGTGCCATTACTCCGCCCAGGTCCGGCAGAAGATCGTGGGACATTGGTTTGCCGGTTTATATAGACTGTACTACGCCAGTATCGTGCCAGTACCCTGCCAAGATCCGGTACATATTCGTGAGACAGTAGTTTACTATTTGTTACAGTCAGTTATGTGTCCTAGACTGTGCCATTATCGTGTCATCATTGGGCTTGAAGTTGGCATTAGCCCAGGGCTGATTTTTGTTTAATACTGCACAGAATCCATACTGGGTCGATACTGGTCTGCCGATATTGGAACTTAGATTAGGCACAGTGCAGATCCAGTGCCAATATCCGTACTACGCCAGTATTGGCTAGCCAAGTGTTGGAACATTGCTCATGGCGCGCTACCGCGCCAGTTGTAAGCATCGGCCCAAGTCTGTAATTTCCTATTGGGATGCAGGTATATATTTTATTTATTTTTTTATTCCTGGCGGATTTCACATATGTTCAATTACCTACTGACGTGAAAATAAAAAACAATGTAAGGCAGAAAAACAAATTTCGCAGCTGAAGACATTTTTTTCAAATTCATTTCTACGCTCTATTTCGATCTACATCATTCTTGTAAATGGAATTTATATGGATGAGGAAGAAGTAAGGGAAGGGAGGATAAGTAGAAGCATGTGAGTGGAATTAGGCGAAGTAGAGCATGGAGAAATAAGGGAAGTGATGGTAGGGAGGAGAAGCAGGAGAAGTATGTGAGTGAAATTAGGGGAAGTAAAAGATGGCGAAGTCAGGGAAGGGATGGGATTCTGCTGATACAAAGATACCGTGCAATTTGGTGAAAATGTGCATTCACAAACCCGCAAAATAGCATATGTTCTTGCCTAAGAACAGCCCGTACAAAGAGGCTATTAATTATTAGTAAGAACTCCCTCAATTCTCATTCAGTCATTAGATATGAGGTGAAAATTCGGGCCAGATGCTGGTGGGTTGAAGGAAACTTCTTCCACCAGAAGGTCTTGATACCATCTGGTCCAGGAGCGGAATAGTTCTTCATGCCTCTTAATACGTTTTTCACCTCCTCGGTAGTGATAGGTGGGCATTCCTCCTCAGCTGTGATGAGGGCATTGCACAGCTCCTTGAAGCTGTTTATGTTCTTTGAGCCTTCTTCAAGTGGATGTTGGACTTCGTAGACTTCTCTTCAAAATGCTTCGACCTCCTCTGGTTTGGGCGGATGGTCGACAGTAACTGGAGGGTCTTGGAAGAGTCGAGATGGGTCAGACAAAAACTGTTGATTTTCTCTGACCCACCTCTCTCTCCGCTCTAGACTTCTCCTAGCGTTAGATAGTACTCGTATTCTGTCAACAATATGCTGCCTGATGGTCAGTATCTTTGACTTGTTGATTGTGTGATGACGGATCCGCAGTTCGCGCGCGAACTGCCGAACCTTGGCAGTGAAAGTCCTGCCAGATGTTATGTAGTCGATCACACGCTGAATGCGGGACGCGTACTGTCTTGCCCAGCCTCTCTTTGTGCTAAGTTGATGCATTCGTCTTTTGGTCTTATGATCAACCGTTGGTTTTGTTTTACGGTTTGCATCTGCCAAAGTTCTCGCTGCATTGTACACACTACAATTGATAGTCCAGAGGTCGGATTCTTCGGAAAAATCTCCACGAAGCTCATCATCCAGTTCAGTCAGATCTTTGGGCTTGGGAGAAACCTGAATGTTGATGTTTCTCCGGGTCTTGAAGCATCGTTCTTCCTCTATTAGATGCCTGTTCGAGGTTGGTCTCAGTGTCGCCTCTCTTTCTCTGTTGCCGGCTTGTTCTGGCTGCGGTTGTGTAGGCGCTCCGCTTATATAACCCCTTTTCCGGAGGTCCTCGGCACGGTTTCGCAGACGTTTTTGCGAAAAATCCGAGAACTCTGGGTGTTTCTCGCACCACAGAGCATGCAGTCGCGCCATGTAACCTTTTCGTTCAGGGGCCATACTGGTATCATAGCACTCCAGCAGGATCGTCCCTGAGTCGATCCGTCCACCTAAAAGTAATGAGATTCTGCCGGTCAATCGCATTGACTCCGTCTTGATTGGCTCCCCCAACTCTAGGGTAGTCGGCATTGTTGTCCGACCCATTGTCGGGAGCCCTGCGCGTTCGATTGTTTTGAACCGCACTTCCTACAACCATGCTTGGTGTTGTCATTGTTGTTCCCACGAGCAGCTAGGGAAAAGGGTTAGTCCATCCTTGTGGAGCCCCGCGTGCAAGGATAAGGCTGATACTCTGAGAGGTCGCCCGGTATCCCAGGATCACCGTTTGAGACACCTCACCCAGGTGCCATTCAGCTTTTGGCACGGTTGTTACGCCTTCGCTTAGGAGTTATTCCTTCGGGACCATCCCTTGACAATTGTCCACGACTGCTTATTAATTATTGTAACCATATTCAGCAGAAACCCTTGGTACAGAGACCTTCTATCCACAACCCGAGGACGCGTTCGGTGGCTTTGTCATAGGCCCTTCGGTTTGATTACCAAGGAATCAAAACCGAATACCGAATATATATATATATATTATATTAGAAGAATATTTTTTAAATTTAAATAATGTTTACATTGTGTTAATTATGATGAGTGTTAGAATGCAATTGTATTTAAAGAATATTTTTCACATTTAAATAATTTTCTCATTGTGTTGATTATGATAATTGTTAGAATGCCACAAATATTTGTTTAACTGAATGAATATTCATTTATCTTGAAGAAATATTTTTTCAATTTAGTCATTATTTTGTTGCAACAATTATATCAAATTATAATGTCTAATAATTTTTTTTCAATTGAACGAATATAGATTTATGGTGAAAAAATATTTTTTGAATTCAGATAATTGTTTCATTGTTATGATTTTGACAGTTCTTAGCATGGAATAAATATTTCTTCAATTGAATGAAAATTCATTTATCTTGAGTGAATATTTTCTTGAGTCAAAAAGAGTTAATTAATTGCTCCAATGATGTATGAATTATTTAATTTAAAAAAATATTTATACGTTTCAAAAAATCGATTTCATTGGACTAAAAGTGGAGTTCTTGAGTCGCCTCAAACATATTCAATAAACCTAGGTTCCTACCTTCTAGGAAATCACTTTTTTGACTCAATATTTTTCACTTTTAATGCGAAGAAATATTTACTTATATTAAAGAACTATTACCAAAGAAAGCATTTTCTTGAATGGATGCGTGAATCCTTTTGCATCTAAAAAATATTAACTTAACTGAAGTAAACAATTCCTTGGTACAAAGTAAAAAAAAAAAGAAACGCATTTCTTTATACTTCCTCCACATTTGTGAACAGTCCTTTTAAAATTAAAGATCAAAGGCATCGATAACTGTCATTTGGTGATTGTGAATTCTCTTTCGTTAAAGCTCGTTCGGCCTTAACGAACACATTCTCATCACGTATCTCGTGCTTCGCACTCGATATATTCCAAATTGCGAACTTTTCTACATTGAGTTCAACTCTGTTATGTCAAATATATATTATATTTATTTCTATACCTCGGTCTGCTACTGTATTTTGTATTAATTTTTATTCTCAGCTACCCTGAAAAATGTATCATTTCAATAAATTTATATTATTACAATTAATAATATGCATTGATATTAAAACAAATGCATTTTTATTGTCTTCTTTCTATAATTAAAAAAGTGCGCATCCTATCAAAAAAACAATTTTGTTAATTAACATTGTATTGCACCTTATGTTGTTTTGGCAAAAAATTAATTTGTTTCTTTTTACAATCTGAACATGAATAATACAAACAATAAAGTAGCCTCGGAATGGACTGAAACTTGGATTGACGAAATGCATACACACGGTAAACGTAAAAGTCGAGTTTCAGGCGATGAATGGAGACTGGGTGTCTGGAATGCTAGAGGAGTGAACGACCTTAAAGTAAGAGAACTACGAGAAACTATGCATGCAAGGAAACTAGATATTTTATGTGTACCTGAGACGAAGAAAAAGGGTTGCGAAAGTAGAAACATAGAAAATGGGGTGTTGAAAGGCGGTTTTGAAATATGGTCAGGAGTAGGTAGTGAATCAAATCGTAGTCAAGGGGTCGGTTTAATTATGAATGAAAAAGCAAGACAGCATCTCAAAGATCATGATTTTGTATCTCCCAGATTGTTGTGGGCTAGAATGAAGGTAGGAATCAGAAGGTTATTTATCATAGCGTGCTACGCCCCAGTTGACAGTGAGCCGTGAGAAGTCAAAGAAGCTTTCTGGGACACTTTAAATGAGACAATAAGTACTTGCGATCAAGGTGAAAGAATAATTCTGCTAGGAGATATGAACGGATGGGTCGGCGTTCAACGTCAGGATACAGATACAGAAAGGGTGCTAGGTAAATTTGGGGATGCAACAAAAAAAAACTATAACGGGAAAAAATTAGTTAGCTTATGCTTAGAAAAGGGCCTATTTATTACAAATACTTGGTTTAGACACAAAATGATCCATATGTACACCTGGCGTAAAGGAAATAGCCAAAGTATAATTGACTTTGTTATTGCGGAGGAAAGACTAAGAGAACTAGTGAAAGATACAAGAGTCATGAGGGGTTCCGAATGCAATACTGATCATTACCTCTTAGTCTCCAAAATAAATTTAGGGCGGGGATGGAGAAGAAAGAAAACAACAAAAACAAAACAAACGCGAATAAAGATTGAAAATTTACAAAAACCGGAAGTGCGAATAGACTTTCAAAATAGGTTAAACGCAAGTATAGATGAGACAATTTGGAAGGGATTAATAAACAATAAAGATTTAGAGGGCATGTGGACTTTGCTACGGGATGTCATCGTTGAAACTGCGACCGAAGTATGTGGTACGGCGGTTGTTGGAAGAAAATCTGGTGATGCATGGTGGAATGATGAAATTGAGGCAGCCCAAAAAGAAAAGAGAGAAGCGCACGAAAGAACGTTGCACATTACAGGTCTTAGCGATGACGAGAGAAATAGACTTAAAAATGATTACAGACACAAAAAGAGAAAAGTTAAACGACTAGTCAAAGAGAGTAAAGAGACAATGAGAACAGAAGAAGAGAGGAAAATACAAAACAGCTTTGAAGGAATGATGAAACTATTATATAAACAGTTGAAGGAAAGTAAAAATACAGAGTTTGCGAGCATGAGAAACAGCAAAGGTGAAATGCTATATGATATAGACGGGATAGTAGACGCTTTAAAAGACTCTTTTAAAGAACTATTAGGAGGTAAAGATATAGGACAACAAAACTGCGAAATAGAACATAATGCATTAGAAAACCCAATTGAAAAAGTATGTGTCACTGAGGTCAGAAACATAATAAAGAACTTGAAAAACGGTAAGGCTGCTGGTGTAGATAGTATCAGCGCTGAAATGCTTAAATACGGTGGCGAGTACATACCTCACAGGTTGTGCGAATTGATAAATTTATGTATCGAGACGGGGGAAGTCCCAGACGATTGGAGAAAAGCGATTATCGTACCAATATACTAAGTACCGTAAGTAAAATATACTCAAAAATACTTATTCGTAGGGTAATGGAAATTACAGAAGAAAAGATATGGGAAGTCCAAAGTGGATTTATGCCAGGAAGATCATGTACAGATCAGATATTTAGCCTAAGACAGATCACAGAAAAAAGCTTGACAGTAGGAAAGAAAGTTTTCTGTGCATTTATTGACCTAAAAAAAGCATTTGACACGGTAAATAGAAGTAAACTTTGGGAAGTTCTTAAAGAGTACGGAGTAAATGGAGGGCTCCTGCAAGCAATAAAAACAATATATACAGGTAGTAAAGCGAGCGTAAGGGTAAACGGGAAACTGAGTGACTGGTTCGATATTATGCAAGGCGTGAAACAAGGATGCGTTATGTCCCCGTGGCTATTTATCATATTCATGGATAAGTGTCTAAGAACTGCACTCTTCTACGAAGAAGGTGTAGATCTCCAAACAGTCAAGGTACGTGGGTTAGCTTTCGCAGATGACAAGATTGTTATGGCAGAATCAGTCGAGGATTTGCAAAGAATGTTGAATAAACTTAATACAAGCATGAAGGACATGGGACTCAAAATTAACGTAAATAAAACAAAAATCATGGTGTTTGAGGGAAAAAGTGAGAAAACAATATGCAACATTATCATAAATGATGAGAGATTAGAACAAGTTGACCAGTACGTGTATCTAGGTAGTCTATTCACTAGCGATGGAAAAATAGATGGGGAGTTAGATAGGCGCATAAATAAGGGTAGACAGGTTATCGGTAGAGTAGGATCCATCCTCACAAATAAAAACATATCAAAAAAAGCTAAAATGGCCATACATAATTCTATATTCGTACCGACTGTACTATACGGTAGCGAGACATGGACCTGTCAAGAAAAGGACAGGAGTAAAATTAACGCGATCGGCATGAAACCTCTGCGCATAATATGCGGGAAAACACTGATGGACAAAGTCCGAAACGAGACTATCCTCAAAGAATGTGGTACAGGAGAGACACTAGTTGACATATGGGAAAGAAATCAGTTAAGATGGTTCGGACATCTTGAAAGAATGAAAGGTGAACGACTGACCAAACAAGTGTATAAAGGTAAAGTAAATGGTAGAATGCCCAGAGGTAGACCGCCGAAAGAATGGTTAGAATCTGTAAATGAGACATTGATCCGTAGAGACATAAGAAGCCATAGAAACACAAGAGCTTGCATGAAAAAATGCATGGACGTGAAGGAAGCTAGAGTAGTATGCCAGGACAGAAAAGTGTGGCGACAAATAGTTTGTAAACAGAGTGACAGTAGAATGAATGGCGCCTGAAACAAAGACCTTGGATACTAATGGGCCCAAGTGGAGAACCATACATAACAATTTTGTGAGGCTCTTCACTTGGGGTGATCGCTAGAGAGATTGATCAGCAACCTGGGTCGGAGCAGTGTTGCGGAATAAACGTGTCATTTAAATAAATAACACGAGAATTCCAGATCAATCTGAAATATTTATACCTAACATCCATATACCTATCTACCTTATACCTATATACCTACATGCCTACATACCTTACAACCTTACACCTATATACCTATTCAACCTATACAATACTATTCTCCAACCGAGCAAGTCACGCCTACCCCGAAAGGGAAATGGCTTAATGGTATAATAATACGCATCCTATCAAAAAGTGATTAATAAAAAAATTGCAGATCTTTTTTGGGTGCATAAATTTGATCTATTCATCTTTTTTTCGTAACTTGTATCGTTTGTCCAAACAATTTTATTTTATATTTTTAATGTTTTTTATGAATAAAACAGAAACTGAGCGTCCTATAAAAAAGTGATTATTAACCAATTTTTATCTCATTTTTAGGTGAAAAGCTTTTGTCTATTAATTTTTTTTCGTACCTTGTGTCGTTTCTCACAATTTTTAAAAAAAATTTTAATGTTATTTTTTACGATTGAAACGAAAACTACGCGTCCTGTCAAACCGTGATTAATGAAAAATTGGTAGATCTTTTGTGGGTGCACAATTTTTCTCAATTCATATTTTTTCGTAGCTTGCGTCGTTTGTCCAAAAAATTTTATTTTAAATTTTATATTTTACGATTTAAACAAAAACTACGCGTTCCATCCAAAAATGATTCGTAACAAATTTATGGATCTTTTTAGGCTGAACAACTTTTGTTTATTGCTTTTTTCCGTAGCTTGTGTCGCTTGTCCAAAAATTTAATTTTGTTATGTTCAATGTTGTTTTTTCGTGAGTAAAACAAAAACTACGCGTCCTATCGAAAAGTAATTTATTATAAATTTAAAAAAATTTAAAAGTTGCATAGTTTTTGGTCAAAAATTTTCAATATCAAAAACTCTTTAATTATAAAAATGTACAATACATATTTGTACAATTTTGAAAAGTTACAATTAAAAGCTCTTCAATTATAATGATTTATAAATAATAATGCTAAAATTTTGATGATTTTAAAGACCAAAAGCCAAATTTTCAATTCTAAATCTTCCAAATTGAAGAAAATTAGAATCCGTATAATTAAAATTCCAAAATTAAGTCATTGTAAAACTTAAAATTTGTACAGGTTTTTGTCGAAAATTTTAAACTCTACAATTACAAAGATTTATAATCTATACCTCAATAATTTTCAAGAGTTGAAATTAAGACCTCTTTAATTTTAAAGATGTATAAATAAAAATTTCAAAATTTTGATGGCTTTGATAATTAAAATTCAAGTTCTTGACTCGAAATACTCCAATTTGAAGAAATATCGATTCCAAATCATCAAAATTACCAAATTCAGTAATTGAAATACTTAAACGATGCACAGTTTCCAATTAGAAATTTTCAAAATCGAAAAGTCTTCAATTATAAAGATTCGCAAACCATATTTCTACAATTTTTAGGATTTACAATTAAAAACTCTTTAAATTATTTTAAATAATTTTTTCTGAAAAAAGATCTTCTCCTTTCTCTCCACTGGGAGTTGAACCACAGAACTTCTGATATCCGGTCAGGTGCTTTCCCATTAAGCTACCAGAGAGATCGAGAGAAGAAACCTTTTTCAGAAATACACGAGTTAACGAACTCGTTCTTTCTTTTTAGGCCATAAAAAAGTGTGCCAAAGCTTAATCGAATCTGATCATTTTTTCGAAAGTTATCGTGGCTACAGACAGACAGACAGACTACAGACAGACACGTTGGTAAAAATCGTTTTTTCTGACTCAGGAGGTCTCAAAACGTGGAGATTTGATGAAAACCGACTATGTCAAATTTTACAGAAAACCAATACCTTCTCATTAGAATGAGAATGTAATAATTTTTAATTCATAGCTCCATCTAGTCTGAAAAAGATGTTAAAAATTTCTGTTATTCTCTAATGATAATACTGATTCCTTGAAATCTTTGAATTTTAAAGATAAATAAATAGGAATTCTTAAATTGAATGCGGTTTTTGCATATTTCCCAATATATTATTCTTCTGGTGGAATTAGAAGGGGACTAAAAATTTGTCATTCGGATAAGTATTGACTGTGGGGGAGGGATTGTCGTTTGTCGAAAAATTTGACGTTGACGCCCCATTTATATCAATACAAAAATTCATTGACTTCTGCGCTCGTGCCCAAGTTGCAATCTTCATCAATTGCAACCCAATCGAGCAATTAGGGAAATTGGTTTATTGTACGTTCCAAGGACGTATCATGATGAAAGTTTTGGGATTTTCGTGGATATCGTCTATTTCGGCGATTTTGAACTCTTCTAATAGCGATGAAAAAAATTTCGTCTAGTACAGATTCGATAGGGATTTTCACGCCCTTTCGATTGGTCGTACGCATTTTGTCAAAAATAAATTGACCTCTTTTTCGAAACAAGACAGGTTTTTTTGTTTGTTTTTCTTTGGTCTTGAAAGAAAGCTTGGGTTCTTTCCTATAAGACTATGTAGATTAGAAAGTGGGATTCAAATTTTTAATTTATGAAAATCAGCGTTGAGTACTCCGGTACGCGCGTGACGCTGGCGCTAGAGCATTTTACAGGGTTGAGACTGCCATTATTTAAATGCCTGCATTACGTTCACTAATGAATTTTGAAAAAATTTTGAATTTTGGAAAATCATGTTATTGAATAAGAGGTCGGGTCGAAAAAGTGGTTTTATGGAATAAGTAAAATAAAAGCTCGGAGATTTTTTTATGCTGATGTCTGGTCTTCTATCTGCCTTTCTTTCTGCCTTTCATTTTTTAGTGACAGTTGTTTTGACTTTGTTTTATAATTTTCGTTTCTTCTCTTTTGGGAAGTATTCGCATTCCGTGGCTGAGGAAAATTTCTTCAATTGAAGTCTCCCATATTCAGTAGGTTTAAATGCATGGTATTGCAACGTCCCTTTGATTGTCGCTGCAGCATCGAATCTGCTTTTCAGATCTTTAGCAGTGGCTTCGTGATCTTCATTGCTACCAAATATTATTTCAGTTTCCTTGCAGTACTTCTTTGCCCACTGAAATAAGGATGAAGCATCCAGGATGCGATCTTCAGCAGAACATTGTAGGCTAAACCTTGCTGCATTTCGTTAAGCATTCGCCCCTATGCCATCACATGCTCCCTTACCATGAGCGCGAACGGTAGGATGGTCATGCCAACTCGGCTGGAATTCCGAAATCTGCCTTGTGAGCCAGGATATTAGCAAAATTGCTCCTGTTCTTAAAATGCTGACCTGCTCCGTCTGAGACGTAGTACACCGTTTGGACTGCAAAATTTGCCTTAAGATAATTCACAATTATCTTCTGGTACTCATAAACGGCAACAGTGTCATGAATCAAATTGTCCGATATGATTGTCATGCTGTTGTGCTTGAGTTCTCCATCTTTTACATAGTAAATAACTACTGTGAATATTGTGGCCTGATCATTATTCCAGTGAAATCCTTGCGCGGACTTTTGGAACACAAACTTGAAGTTCTCAGCGAAATCAAATGAGATAACGAATTCACCATTTTTCAAAGTTATCTTTAGATTTCTGAAAAATAATGACTGCCCTGTAGCAAGGTAATGATGGGCTCTCAGCTTCAGCAACGCTTCACAAAGCTCATTCACGAATTCATCAACATTCATGATTAGTGTCTTTAAAGTACATGTGTCAGTCTGCAGCCAGGAATCAAATTTGATTTCTTCCAAATCCTCCTCATCAAAAGCTTGAATCAAATTATCTGTAATTTTACTATTACCGGGGAAATTTTAGCATTCTCCTAATTGGCAGGAACTTGTCGTATCAGGGCACACAGTTAACTTTAAACCCAAGTCAAAATTTTAGTCCTCTTTTAGAACTCTAAATTGTTTGGAGCGTTTGTAGAGGTCTTAATTCGTATTAGATTGAAAGCTCTTTTAGTCCTTCAAAATGGCACAAGAGTCCATTTTTTCCACTTTCAGGACTAAATGAGGGCCTATTATAATAAAAATTTAGCCCCCTATAGGTCCTCCTAAGTTCTCTGATTAGGCCATGCTGTAGCCCTCAAATCCTCCAGAAGAAAAGTGACCTCACATGACCGTTTACCTCAGGACAAACAAATGTACACCAAAAGAATAGTGCGTAATTGTATAATCTGATTATATTTCTATTAAAAACAGTATATTTTTTTTTAACACAATCTTTAGAATAAACTTTATTACGCAGAGATTAGATGAATCACTTTAGAAATTCATTTTATAAGTTCACTATTTGCTGTAATTGATTTTAATGAGTGCCAATTAAAAATTGTTGTAAAAAAGCAATGCTGTTTTACATTGAAATATAATCAGATTACAAAATTAGACCTATACTTCCAGTGTCCGCCTGTTTCACAGGTAAGTTACAACAAGCCCCCCCCCACCCCACTCTTAATTTTCATGTTTTCTGTAGCCCACTGAATTGCGCCGCAAATGCGTTCATATGCGCCAACAATAAAAAATGTTGTGCCCCGAAACTCTAGGAGTTATAGCAGGTGTTAAGTGGTAATTAAAAATGTCATTCAGTTAGTCAATATTTCGTAGAATTAAAAAGCTCTCGTTAGACTCTAAGTCAGTTCTGGGCCCTTCTAGGTATTTTGTAATGTAATGCGCTCTGAATTCGTTATATATAGGACAATGGAGTAGAAAATGAGAAACATCTATAAACTTCATCAAGTTTCATAGACTGCAAATTTGATTTGAATCAATCGCATACGCCGAACAACTAAAATATAGTCTGATCTTGGTGGAATCTACAAGTTTTAATTGACTAACCAGCCGTTTTTTTCCACAGTTAAAATATAAAAAAGGTGCAGTAAGGTTCAATTGACTCAGGTTTCTAAATTGACTGTTACATTTGGATTTTATCACACGATCAATAGCAGTGCTATACATATGATTTGCCTACTTAATTATTAAGTTTGACTTTTCTACGGTGACCGCATGAGGGTGACTCCATTCCCAATTCCATGTATCAAGTTCGCCTATAGATTCGAGTAGGGACTTAAATTGCGAAGCCCAATTAAATTCTATACTTGCGGCACTAGCCTGGTCCAACTCGCAGAAGTTCGTAAGACAAATCTTTAGTCATCGATCATGTTAGTTAGAGAAATCAACCAATTATAGGCGCGTTCGAACGCTTTGACGCTTACCTGATCTAATCCCGTTTGCACTCGGATGAAGTGGGCAGGCGTGTTTCTAGGTTCCCCATGAATTGTGTTTAGACTTATTTATAATACTGCACACTCTATAAATTGGTGTCGTCCCTTTCCTGCCAAAATGGTCTTTGGCCACTATAAATTTACCCGTTGTCGAGAACGGGGTTCCGAGGTACGTGTAGGTGTTAATAATTCAAGAATGGATTAATTTTTCCGCATAAGTGGGCGAAGTTTTTTCAACTTACCGGCTTAATAAAAAGGGACGATTTTTTTTGGGCTTTAGCTGAAGGATATTCTGATCGCAATACTCCTCCAGAACTTTTAGTTTGTCGCGAGCATCGTGCCAAAAAGTAGCAAAGATAACTATATCGTCCGCGAACAGAAACATAATTAGAGATCTGACAACATTCAGCAACACACCCTTCATACGTTTCTTTATATAAAAGTCCACAATATCAGCCGCAAAAAGAATGAAGAGGAGAGGACTGAAGCTGTCACCCTGTAGGACCCCCAGCATCACGCCGACTATTTCTGAGTAGGACTCACCACATTTGCACTGCGTTATTGAGGAAATTAATTCATTATACAAAAAATCAGCGTTAACATCATTATTGAATATAAGTGGTAAATTTGACAAAAAAACATAAAAGGTGTTGCTCCCTCGTGATTCATTGTACAGACATTGATACGCCGCCAAATGTGGTAGGCTCTCTATCCCTTGAACCCTTAGGCACAATATTAAAATCGATAGCAACAAGTAAATGATTTGATTGGTCGGAAATATTGTGCACAGAGTAATCGCTAACAAGATTTGCGCAATCGATATGTAACCAACGTAAATCAATAGTACTGCAGCTTCTTTTCGGTAGGTAGGTAAATTGACTCAGCCTATCAGAAAATGTACGACCATTGCAGAGCGCCAGGTCGCACAATACAAGGGACTCCACCAATTTTTTGCATCTTTCATTAACTTTAACTATTTAGGATTCCTACACGAGCATTAAAATCACCAACATTTTGGAGCGCATCAATACAGTAGCCCGAGTTTGCTGATGGGGAAAATATATATTACCTATAAGCAGAGTGAAGGAATTTTCAAAGGTCAATTTCACAAATAACCATAAATTACTGATTTCCAGTTTACAATGCGAATAGTCAGCGCAGTTTTGGACTGATGTAATTAGCCCTCCACTGCCACGGCCCTTACGTTTTTCTTTGACAGCCACGGAGTAATAAGGGGTGTAGCCAACTAAAAATTTCGGTTGTTTCACAGGTGCGTTTGTGAGCCATGACTCACCTATGCCAATCACACAATGACTAGTTAAGTAGGCTTTCTGCTTTACATCAAAGTTACACAAATTATTATAACCACTGATATTCCAATAAGAAACACCAAAACTCGACTTACACATCTATCTATGTGATGAAACACCCTTAGAACCAAAGCTTGGAACTCCTGCCCTTCTCATAAAAGATCCATTCAGTCAGTCTGTGCGCTGCCCAGATCCTGCAGGAGTTGCCCTGTTCACATACTTGTCAAGAGAGCCCGCATCTTGAGACTCACCCCTCCTTTTCCTTTTAGAAATTAGGTTTAGAAAGGTTGGTGATGGATATCCTCCTCTCAGACGTCATACTACCCACCTGTGTGTTGGGCATTGCAGCTGTATTTATATTTACTAATGAGGCTTACTCATTACTATGTAACCCTGCTTGTATCAGGTCTGTAAATATGTAACCCGAATTTGCCCATAGATGGCCCTAGCTGTCAAAGTAGTTACCGAAAAAATTCCTCATTGGCCCCATCTCCTTGTTGACATCTCTGACAAAGGTTTTCAACCTCACAGCAATGCAGGTCTAATACAACAGTATAGACCACCGAAAATGTTTGAAAACAGTGAATTGCAAGCATTGTTGGATGAGCATGATGCATGAGCATGAAGTGATTTTGCTTCATGATAATGCACCATCACACGCAGAAAAACTGGTCAAGCAAACGATTGAGGCGTTTAGTTGGGAAATACTTGCGCATGCGGTTTACTCACGAGACTTGGCTCCGTCCGATTACTACTTATTTGCATCGATGGGACACGCACTTGCTGAACAGCACTTTACTACTTACGAAAATTCCGGGTTGATATTTACATACCGGTAAGCACTTCAATATTTAAAACATTATTATCGATTATTTTTTCTAGGCCTATTTTTCCTAAATCATCTAAGCCGTAGATTAAATTGTTAACTCGCAGGCAGTTGCCACTTATACGAGTTTTCATCCCTGCGTTTTTTAGTTTAGCTGCTTCTTGGCTTAGAGCTTTGCGGATTTCAACAAAGTCCGGGTCCAATTCATGCTCGATGAAAATATTTGTTTCTTTAAGTTTTGAACGATTTTAAAGGATAGCGTGCCTCATCGACCCTGAATAGAGTGAAAGCAAAACAGGTCTCATTTTGCCAGAGTTAAATTTACCAAGGCGGGGAATTCCATTAATCGATTCCCGGTTAAGAGTTATACCCATTTTGGTTCCGAGTAGATTTTGCACTTTTTCGTCCAACGCAAGTGGTGCTTCCGTTGGCTCTATCATACATGCCAAAAAGTATCGGGTTGTTTCTTCTTGTAAGCCTATCTAGCTGTTGAGCCTGCTTTGCGTTCTCCATCTTGAGCTCGGCATTCTCCTTTTCTACAGCATCTATTTTGGCTTCACATCTCTGCAAGCCTGCTAAGGTGCTTTCTAGGATATTTTTTTTACGAAATGTATTTCAGCATTGAGCTGTTCTTCTAGGCTTGATATCAAGCTCTACATCTGCTTGTAGCTCGCTATATTAAGGTGCGGGTGCGAAAGATTTA
>CAKNYM010015739.1:0-33217 GCA_932195095.1 Andricus curvator | reverse complement strand
AAACAAGTAAACATTATCGACCCTAATGCCAATAAAAAATCTTCTTCGCACTTATAATAATTGGGTCAATTAAAAACGATATCTTTCAAAAAAACTGCAAAGATGTCATCTAATTACTCTCTCAAGCATTGACCATTCAACTTCAGTTGGATTGAGCTGATTTCTACTTAAAATGTTAACCGCATACGAGATGTCCGGTCGAGTGCAGTTTGCAAGATAAAGTAAAGAACCGATTGCTTGTCTGAATCTTGTAACTTCGATTGCGCTTGTAGTTGTACTTTCTCCTTCGCGTTCGCGTCTTTAACGATTCTGCACTTGATTTTTGCACATAGGTGTAAGAGCGTGTTTAATGTTCTCATACCCAAATCGTTTAAGCATACTTGCTACAAAGTTTGTTTGTTTAATTCTCCTTTTTTTGATTCCTTTCGATTGTAATCCCCAAGAAATTCTTAGGACTACCTAGAATTCCTTCAAGCTGACGTATGATTCAATTTTATTTTGTACTTCAAGCATTTTGTTTTTGTCGTTTCTATTTCGATAATATCGTCAACGTATACGGTAAGTATTATGAATGTCGATTTTTTTTCCAAAAGAAAAACACCAGGATCGTTTTCGCATGCTTTAAAACCTAATTTGTTCATTATTTCGGTGAACATTTTGTTCCAGTTTTTAGGACTAGTTTTGAGACCGTATATCGATTTATTCAACAATAAGACGTACTCTTTTCTTACTTTTTCGTTATATGGCATTCCTTCTGGAATTTCCATATAAATCTCCATGTGTGCCAACAGCCATACCACACTGAAAAAACCAGTTCTCGTCAGATCACTGAACTTAAGCAGCGTTGGGCGCGGTTATTACTTGGATGGGTGACCATTCGAGAATACTGAGTGCTGTTCGCACATCGTGGGTGTGGTGAGCCCACACTTGTAGTTATTTACTACAAGAAACTATCCACCTAGAAACACTACCCAAATCGGGTACTGTCACGCCTACCCTGAAAGGGAAATGGCTTAATGGTATACAATTAAATCCGAATTTAAAAATGCAACGTCTACATCTGATTGCAATATTTCTAAGTTATATTTATTCGAAAACGCTAGTAGGGATCTCGTTACTTCGATTTTTTAAACCGGCGCGTAAGTTTCTCTAAGATCATATAAATTTTTATCTTTGTATCCTCGAGAGACTAATCTTGCTTTGTATTTTTGTCCTTTTCTCCTGAAAATCCAACGCGCGTCAATTATGTTCGGCTTTTTACCGTTTGGATCTAAGACTGGTCTTTTAACTACACGGGAAATATTCTTGTTGTTTAACGCGTTTATTTCGCTGTCAGCTGCTTCTTTCCAAAACTCATCATCTTTTGAATTAATGGCTTGTTTGTAGGTTTTCGGATCGCCGTTCAAATCAGCCAGCAAAGCAAAGTATTCTTCATCGCAATCTACAGTCGTAATTGTGTCGTTATCATGTAAGGTGAATAAAACTTGTTTTTCTTTTCGCGGTCTACCTTTTTTTCTTTTAAGTACTTGCCCAGATAGCAAAATGCCCGCCGACTGCAAGCGATCTGCCGGCCCGCGGTCCGATCGATCGGACCGACGCGACGTGCCGGCAGATATGCACCTTAATGTGCACACCATTGTTGTCTATATGCCAGCCCGACAGGCGGGAGCGACGCGGTCCAGCGAACTGCATAACCGACGGTCCGGTAAAATGCAGGCTGAGTGTGCGAGCTTCCCTCTACGGTGCGAGTAGATTAAAATTTAAAAAATCTTTTGTTATGTAAATAAAACAAACATTTCTTCCTCCAAATAGCATGAAAGGTAATGACGAAATTCTGCGTATAAAAAGTCCAAGTTGAAAGAAAAATTATAAATGTTATTTTTATAAGAAGGTATATCTTTTTATAATATTGACATTTTTCTTTCAACTTAGAGTTTATTATACGCAGAATTTCATCACCTTTCGTGCTATTTGGAGGAAGAAATTTTATTTTATTAACATTTAGGGTTTTCGCGTTATAAAGGGAGGTTAGGTTGGCCTCGGTACTTTATTATATTCTCGAACTATAATTTTTCAAGGCTGCATATAGGTACTAACCCACTTTTTATTCAACGCACAGCAAGCAAGGCAAACCAAAAACAGCAGCCCGCTTTTTTGCGCAAAAAGGAAAAGTTGATCCTTTTATTCATCCGGATCGACTTACGTCGCGCTAAATCCGAGGGAAAAATCACGGGTGTGAACGCCACACGAGATAAAACACGACAAGAACACTATCTATCTATCAGCTTGCAGCGGTCGTGGAAGTCGCAGGCCCGTCGTTCCTCGCCGTTTGCAAGACCGACGGGCGTCGAATGTGCCGGACCGTTGTCTGCCCGTCGGTCGCATTCCGACTCTACCGGCCTGTCGCGTGCATTTAGCAGGCACGCTGGTCTCCAGCCCGTCGGGCCGATCACGTGCCGGCACGTATTGTTATCTGGGTTGATTGTCTTTTTCCGAGTTTATTCCCTTCGTTTCGCTAGTTTTCATTTGTTCTGGAGTTTTCGCTTTTACTCCCTCCGTTTCGCAGATTTGCTCGTTAGTTGTACTTTCAGCTTGACTTTTTGAAGTTCCTTCCTTGAATTTCAAACACTCTAAATCTCCCTCCGTTCTAATAAGTCCTGCAGGATTTGTCGAATATACATCACCGTACGTGAGTTTTCCACAAATCTTACATTTCTGCTTTCGTAAATTTTATTATCTTCGGGGCAATACAAGAGATATCCTGTTCGCCGATATCCAACCAACACCGTTCTAGTTGATTGATTATCGAACTTAGAGTTGGGTTTTCGAGCAAATTTCGCGTATGCTATGCATCCGAATCTCTTTAATTGATTTATGTCAACGTTATATGTAGGTGATAATACTTTGATTGGAGCGTTCCAATCCAAGGATTTGTGCGGTGTCATGTTATAATCATAAGTTGCGGCTCCTAGAGCTAGATCCCATTTATTCGCTGGTAATTTTGAATCAATGAGAAAGACTCGTAGCTTTCTCTGAATCGTTTGATTAAATCTTTCCGCAACACCATTGTGTTGAGGTGTATCTGGACAAACTGTTCGAAGTTCTGCGTTGTATTTTCGCAATACCTTGAGCGTTTCTTCTCCGGCAAACTCGGTAGCATTCAGGTGTATCGCTTTTGTGTTTGATGGGGTACGTTAGCGTGTATCTCGAAAAATTATCAGTAAACGAAACGATGAATTTATAGTTGTTGGAAAAAGTGCACGTACTTATCGGTCCCATTGTGTCTGCATTTATTACATGCAACGGCCTTTCCGCTCTCGTTCGCGTTTTATTAAAGGGCAATCTGTTAAAATGTCCCTTTAAACAAGTTTCGCAATCTTTGATTTTCTCTTCGATGTTTTTCGTATTAAAATGTTGAATTTCAGGAAAAACAGAAGTTAAGTTTTTTATGCACTTTGTCGAGATGTGACCTAATCTCAAATGCCACAGATAAGCTTGATCTAATTTTTTAGATTTTCCTGAGACATTTGATTCGTCAAATTCCTTTTCTTTTTCGTTTTCAATCGTATCTTTTGTTGCTCTATTTTCGCTCGGAGTTTCTTTTACTTTCTCGTATTTGTTTTCGTTCGGTAAAAAAGATTTTTCATCGTAACGTACGCGCCTGGTGGCTAAATTTGCCAAGATTTTGCTTTCGTTTTTGTTGCTTTCATTATCTTCTATCTTTAAAATTATTTCCCAAAACGGTTCGCGATACAATCCGCTTAGAATTACTTCACGATTTTTAGGATCGTATATATCTACTTTTTCATTGTCCAAATATATTTTTAATCCTTTTTCAACGACTTTTCGCAAAGACAAGATGTTTTTCGATAGGTCTTTCGCGTAGATAACGTTTTCCAATCTACCTTGTTTTTCGTTCTCTAATTAAATTTGAGAGAACCTTCGCCATTACTGATTAAGTCCGCGTTTGCGTCAGCGCATTTAATTCTTTCTTTTCGATTCTTGTCTAAGCTATGCAAAATCAATTTGTTATTAGTTAGATGGTCGGTCGCGCCTGAATCTATAATCAATTTTTCAAGTAGATGTTCGGTTCGATTTTTGTGTTGAAATTTGTGAAATTACAATGTTTTACATTTGATTTCTTACCTTGACTGTCGTAGATACCTATCATGGGTGTTGGTGGACGTCTAAGTGACTGAACACGTTCTTTCGAGGTTGACCTATGATCAGGGCTTGGGGAACGACTCCTCGTCGGTGTGCGTCTGGGGCTTTTTGCCCTGTCCAATGACCGAGCTCGTCTCGGATTTGTGAACCGCGGTATCTTCTTCTGTGGTCCTCCGTCCGAGAAGCCGGTTGACTTCCCCTTCGTTGAGTCGTTTGATCTGGCACGACACTCCTTGGCGATGTGATTGCCGAGTTTCTTGCACAAATAGCAATAAATCTTGCCTTCGCTGCGACAGTCGTTCTTTGCGTGTCCTCTTATCCCGCAGCTACGACAGATCGTTCAGTAGAAAATTGATCCCTTCTCGTTTTCAGAGATCTTTTGCGATTCGGGGTGTAATTCATATTCTCTAATTAATCTTTCATATCGCTCACAGAAATCTTTACCTGTGTCTTTCTTTCAATTTAGGGTAATATTTACTATCTCTTTATACGCAGCATGAACAGACATGCCTGTTTCATCACTTTTCTTTTTCTTGAGATTGTCTTGATTTTTCTGTTTCGTTAATTTTTGATAATTCAAACAAGTTTTTAATTTAATTTTAAACCATTTTCGATAGCAAAGTAGATACATTAACAACTGTACTTCATAGACAACTCGATTTAATTAGAAAACTCTCGTACAAACAGTCAGGTCGTTCGCTTACAAGACAGTGGCACAGCACGTACACAGGCGAGCTCGCGCCGCCCTCTCGCATTCGCTCCGTGCACATGCGCACTTCCGCAATAGACAAAGCGCGTATACAAATTATTCAAAATCTCTAAGTCCAACAATCTTCAAGCAATCAATTTCCATTAAAAAAAATTATTTTTTACCACAAAAAAGGGAACTGTCAACAAAAAAGTTCATTTTCAACCAAATATATGAATTTTTTACTAAAATTATGAATCTTCTAACAAAAAAATGAATTTGTAAGAAATTACATTAATTGTTTTTTGTTTTTAATGTTATCTTTATGAAATTTTAATTAAGAAAAACGAATCTTATACAAAACAGTTGAATTTTCAAGACAAATAGACGAATTTTCTATACAAGATATTTGAATTTTCAACCCGATAATATGAACTTTCAACAAAAACGTTAATTTTCTATTAAATAGTTATACTTGAACTTACAAAAATTATTTTTTTACCCAAAAATAAATTTTCAACAAAATACACAACGGCCATACCACGCTGAAAAAACCAGTTCTCGTCAGATTACTGAAGTTAAGCAGCGTTGGGCGCGGTTAGTACTTGGATGGGTGACCATTCGAGAATACTGCGTGCTGTTGGCTCATCGTGGGTGTGGTGAGCCCACACTTGTAGTTGTTTACTACGAGAAACTATCCACCTAGAAACACTACCCGAATCGGGTAGTGTCACGCCTACCCTGAAAGAGAAATGGCTTAATGGTATACTTACTTACTTACATAAGTTTGTAAGCAACTAGATGGCTGTTCGTTTCAGAAGATTAATTTTCTTCCAAAAAATACGAATTTTCAAGAAAATAAATTAATTTTCAACCAAATAGTTCAAGTTCTAAATTTAAAAAAATCAATTTTTAACAAAAAATGGAATAGGTAAATTTTCATTTGAAAAAAATTAATTTTTCATTACAAAAAATTATTTTTAATAAAAAAAAAGACTAATCTACTACAAGAAAGTTGAATTTTCTACCGCATAGTTGACTTTTTCAACCAAATTTTTCAATTTTAAAGACAAAAAGACGAATTTCCTATAGTACAATTTTTAACCCGAAAATACGAAATTTCAACAAAAAAGTTCATTTTCAACCAAATAGTTAGATTTTAAGTTTAAAAAATAATCTTTTACTCCAAAAAAGAAATTTTAAAAAATAAGTTTAGTTTTCAACTAAAGATATAAAATTTCTATTAAAATTATGAATGTTCTACCAAAAAAATGTATTTGTAAGAAAGTAATTCTACTATTAGCCAAGGAGTATAAAAAGATGATTTTTCGATAAAAAATATAATAATTGATATTTCAACAGAAAAATATTTCAATCTTCAATAAAGATCATTGAATTTGACTCGAAAAGACGAATTTTCCACAAAATAGTTGGATCCTCAACTAAAACAGATTTATTTTCAACCGAACAGTTTCATTTTTTACCAAAAAAGACGTAATATAATTTATGTATGCACGGTCGCAAAAATGCACGTGCTTTCAGATTTATGATAAATGTGAACACTATAATTGAAAAATATAAATAAAGTGGACCCGCCCTTGATAATTAATTACCTCTATATATTTGGATGATATTTCGTCCACAGTTCCATAGCTCTGCATGAGCTTTACGTGCGAGGATGAGTACGACGACCTTGGCCCTGTCATGTATCCTCGCATTGAACCTCTAGTGGGGAAGTATGTGAGAACTGAAAGATAAAGTTATACTTTTAAATTTATAAATGCAATTCAAGTTTAAGCTAAATTGATTAATGCTAGAATTACAAGTGATTACTGAAATAGTCATAATTTACTTTAAACTTGTATTATTTTTTATTTATTTAGAAATAATTTGGTTTATGGCCAAGAAGCCATTACAAATGAGAAGAAAACACATGATAGAGACTTATAAAATAAGATCGGCGCAAAAAGAATAAATATATAAATATATCCCTCGCTCATCGTATTCGTAGAGAGTAGACAGCAGTTCATAAGCTAATATAGATTATACATTAGGATTTTGAAATAAACGACCTAATTTGTAAAATTCTTATAACAAAAATCGCAAATTTACGAAGTTCACACACAGAGCTAGAATTAAGAAGGCATAAAATGCCCACAGGATGCTGAAAGATGAGAGCCCTAAAATCTGAATAGGCTGGGCAGGTGACAAGTAGATGATAGAGATCCTCCGTCACTCTGAGGTTGCAAATAGGACAGATCCTTGCGGGGTCGAAAATAAATCTGTAGTTGCTATAACGAATAGAACCTCGGGCAGAACCAAAGAGTCTAATCTGGGCGACCAAGCTAGAGATATAAAAGGGCATCCTGGCTGTCAAATGAGGCTGTATACCCGGAAACAAATTTATGTGTGGAAAAACTTGTAAACTGTTAGTCTTAATCAATCTATCGTAATCAGAACACCTTAAGTAGTCAGGAAAATTCGAAAGAATTTGCTCTTTATTTTCTTTTAGAGTTTCAGGATTTACGTTAGGCCATAGATGTTCTGAATTACAGATCGAATAAAAATTCTTTAATTGTAGTAGCCAGTTATATTTAGGATTACACAGAGGCTTATTTGCCAGGAACTTGATTTTTTTGAAACATAGTTTTGGGTATCTTCCATCTTCCATATCCAACAACTTTTCGTACCAACCCAGCGACAGCTTAAAGGTATCGTAGGCCAGTTGCAGTCTATTCGTTTCTAGTCGTAACGCGTAGTTCGGCGTACACGAAGGAAGATTCAAAACCCTTTTGGAGAAAGAAGATTGGACTCTTTCTACCATTTCAGTATACCTTAATCCGCAAATTGCTGTAGCGTAGTACAATACACTTAATGTTAGACTACGAAAGAGAGTAGTTTTTGTATTCCAGGAGTCTGGGTTAACAGAATACAGGGTTCTGAGGACAGCCCTGCTTGCAACATTGGCTAAGCTGATTTTCCTTTCTGCCTCTTTAATGAATAATCCAGATTGCGAAAAAGTAGTACCCAGATAAACAAATTGGTCAACTATTTATAGCTGCTTACCCTCAAAATAGAAAGTATAGTCTCCTAGCCGGCCCTTGTGAAAAATTAAGATTTTCGATTTTGTTTTATTAACCACTAATAAGTTTTCTTTACAGTATTGCTCTATTAATTTTGTTTTGAATTGAAAATCCGCTGGAGAGTTTGCGAGAACAACTATATCGTCTGCGTAGGCCAATAAAATAATATCAGTTAGGTGATCACTCACAATACCTTCTGCCGCATGATTCCTCATGTACTCTTCGAGGTCAGCTATGAAAAGGGCGAACAAGAGGGGGCTTAGGATTTCACCTTGGAGTACTTCCAGGGTGATCAGAACAGGCGAGGTTATACCAGTCGGGGTTCTAATAAACATAAAAGCATTTTGGTATAGACTCTTGATGATTTTAACAATTTTTTAACTTCAATTTATTCAGAAAAAAAGGATCTCTCTCTTTTCACTCCACTGGGAGTGAAAATCCCAGTGAAGTGAAAAGAGAGAGATCCTTTTTTTCTGAATAAATTGAATTTAATAAATTTTAATTTATATCTCCATCTAGTCTGTGATGACGAAATAATTTTTCTGTATTAGAGGATTTAACTTTGATCGATATTGTAGATTTCCATTATTCACAAATGTGTGATTGTATTTCTCAACGGATCGATAATTACCTTCTCCGATGATAATGCAGATTCGTACTTAAATTTTTTAACTCATGCCTTTTTTTAGCAACTTCTGCCAAAGGAGGGAGTGGTTAATTGAAGGAAAAGCCTTCCTAAAATCAACGAAAAAAGCAAAAACTTTACGCTTGGAGATAGATAAATGAATTTGAACTATTGAATTCAAGTTGAAAATATGGTCCATAGTGCTCCGGCCAGACCGGAAACCTGCCTGATTTTCTGGAAGACAGTTTTCTTCATGCACCCAATTGTTCAACCTTGTCAGCAGGATCTGGGTGAAAATTTTAACAATACAATTTACGAATGATATTTCTCTGTAGTTATGTGGATCTGCTGTAGAGCCCTTTTTATGAAGCATAACAGTATGTATGTTAGCCCATGAAGACATAGTCTCTTCTTTCTCCCAGACTCTGCCAAATAAGCGGACCAAGTATTGCACCCAGACATTCGGCAAGTTCTTATAAAATTCGCTCGGGATTCCATCCTCACCGGGTGACTTTTTATTCTTTAGCAACCGCAAGCTTAACTTTACTTCATCGGAGCTAATAGTAGGATCTAATAATGGGTGAAAATTATCAATCCATACAAAACTTACTACCACTTTCTTTCGATAGAGTGAGTTGGCAAACTCTTGCCACTCCTGTAAGCTCACAACGTTTGGCACGGTAACTCTTACTCTAAACCTATTTACGGCGCTCCAAAAATTTTTTGAGTTGCTACAATTCGACAATCTATATAATAAATCAGCTTTTCCTTTTTAGACTCAATGAGCTTAAGGTAGGATTTTTTCAGTTGCTTATGCTCGCTAAAATCCTCATCAGAAAAACTAAACTTTTTACATTTTTTCAGCGAATTTCTTATTTTACCTCTGAAAGCTTCACAGTCTCCATCAAACCAAGGTTTTTTACCTGGCGAACGCCAAACTGGCTTTGCAATAAGACCTAATTTTTCTGCTACATCTGAAATTGCCGCCAAAACTTTTGATTCAAATTTTCTACATCATCACTATTACATTCAACATGTGGTAAAGCTAACATTTGTCAGATGAGGATGGAATACCGATGACTGAAAAATCAGAGACCAAGGTCAAGGAGCCAAGATAACAAGCTACTAGACCGATAACACTTTTACCGCTATTTCCTGGCGACCCTATATACGTAGAGTAGGGTAGTCCAAATTTGACTTAAGTTGAAAATATCGCCATCGATCCTCATAAAAAGTTTCCTTTTGACGTAAAAGTATGTTTGGGAAAAACTAGGCCATATTGTTTAATATTTAGAGGTCGCGCCGTGACCTAAAAGTTCACAAATTTCACCCCCGCCGCACGCGATGGCGAAATTTACAGCTAGAAATGTGAGAATGTTGACATTGATCCTCCTTAAAATATTCCTTTAGACTAGCACTGTATGTCGGCGGAGGGAGATCGAAATGCGAAAACATTTAGGGGTGGCGTCGATCGTCGAAGTGTTGTTGATCGTTGGTGGGAGCGCTGGCCAAAACTGGACTGCAGCGCGCGCTGTGCTACGTCACCAAGTGGACGCCGCGCCATTGATTCTAATAATTTAGACGAACTATTTTGTTTTTAACATTTTATTGTACCATGTGTCGTTTTTTCCAAAAGTTAAAATTTTTTGCCTGTGCCACTGGTACCTCAGAAAGGTACCAGAGGTGACCCAGGAATTTCTTCAGTGCTTCTGCACCCACTTTGCTGTCAATTTCCTTGTACTTTGCAATAATTTGCAGCAGATGCAGGTCGTTGCATGGTGCATTTGAAGCGAGAGGGGCTGTGAACCAGGCCTTTGCGTACACTTTGATGATAAAAATGCAGATGGAAGTAAGTCCCTTTTCTTCCTTACGTGTTAATTTAAATTGGTGTTTGCACAACATGATCTTGAGGCAATATATGACTTTTGACATCCACCTGGCACTGTGGAATGCACCGAGAGTAGAGAAGTGCAGACCCCGGAGAGAAACAGAACCCAATAATATTATCAGTAATTCAAGAAGATCCCGGTAGTCATCCCTAGGTTGTTATTTCTGAAACAAAATATAAAGAGGAAGTGAGCGTCATATTTCTGAATAATTTTTATATGTATGTAGTACTCAATATTAATTTTAATGAAGTGTCGCTATAAAAACTATTCAGAAATATGACGCTCACTTCCTCTTTATATTTTGTTTCAGAAATAACAACCTAGGGATGACTACCGGGATCTTCTTGAATTACTGATAATATTTTTGGGTTCTGTTCCTCCCCGGGGTCTGCACTTCTTTACTCCCGGTGCATTCCACAGTGCCAGGTGGATGTAAAAAGTCATATATTGCCTCAAGATCATGTTGTTCAAACACCAATTTAAATTAACACGTGAGGAAGAAAAGGGACTTACTTCCATCTGCATTTTTATCATCAAAGTGTACGCAAAGGCCTGGTTCACAGCCCCTCTCGCTTCAAATGCACCATGCAACGACCTGCATCTGCTGCAAATTATTGCAAAGTACAAGGAAATTGACAGCAAAGTGGGTGCAGAAGCACTGAAGAAATTCCTGGGTCACCTCTGGTACCTTTCTGAGGTACCAGTGGCTCTGGCATTTTATCATCCTGAAGTACCTGTAGAAGAGAAAAAGGAGATGGTGAAGGCCATGTTTACCAAGGATGGTGTCGAGGCAAATATGCACCATTTAATGATGCCTGAAAGTGCAGTCACAGGTAACATGACCCTTGCCGACTTTGTCACTAAGAACACAGGGAAATTTTTTGAAATCATGAAGCTTCCACGTGAATTCTTCTTTTTGGATCCTGCGACCTGGAGCACAAGCCCCGGTTACGAGTACGGGAAAAAGGCCGTGTCAGCCCTGCTGGTAATCAATTACATGGCGGAAAGAGGGGTTGTCATGGCGCAGCAGTACCAAGGATCTCTCACCACAGACGAGGACCAGCTCCAGGCACTCTTGCTGACTGTGGATGAAGACAGAAGAAAGACAAGAAAACCAAAGTAGCAGGTAGCAAGATGAGTGACAGCCTTTTTTTAAAAAACAATATCAATAAAGTGTCGCGCGAATTTGAAAAACTAAAGATAATTTTTAAAATGTGAATAATGACATAAAAATTAAAAAATTTAACTTTTGGAAAAAACGACACATGGTACAATAAAATGTTAAAATTAAAATAGTTCGTCTAAATTATTAGAATCAATGGAGCGGCGTCCACTTGGTGACGTAGGATAGCGCGCGCTGCAGTCCAGTTTTGGCCAGCGCTCCCACCAACGATCAACAACACTTCGACGATCGACGCCACCCCTAAATGTTTTCGCATTTCGATCTACCTCCGCCCACATACAGTGCTAGTCTAAGGGAATATTTTAAGGAGGATCGATGTTAACATTTTCACATTTCTAGCTGTAAATTTTGCCATCGCGTGCAGCGGGGGTGAAATTTGTGAACTTTGAGGTCACGGCGCGACCTCTAAATATTAAACGATATGGCCTAGTTTTTCCCAAACATACTTTTACGTCAAAAGGAAACTTTTTATGAGGATCGATGGCGATATTTTCAACTTAAGTCAAATTTGGACCACCCTAACGGAGAGTGTGCCGGGGTGTCCCCTGAGCATCGCCCATTCAAGATCACTACATTATAAGATTCTAAACATTCGGTTACAGCTGCTCCTCTAGGGTTAATCTCAGGATCCATTGATTGACGAATGTGAGAAACTACAGAGAACCTAGAAAGTGCCTCCTCATCCAATTGATTAAGTCCGCCAATGCGCGAATTAAAATCCCCTCCTAGAAAAAGCGGAATGTCTGGGTATTCAATACTGATTCTGCTAAGAATGCCCTGCAAGTCATCCACAAGGCCTTGCACATTATTCGATGGTTTAAAATATACATTTCCAATTAGTACCTGAAAATCCTGACGCCAACATTTAACAAATAACCATGATGGGGTTTGGCTTACTATCTTATGACCAAAAACAGAGTGATTGATAAAAATGGCCAAACCCCCACTAGGACGACCTCTATTATTTTCTTTAATCGCTTTACTTACAATGACGGAGTGATTGGGAAGCCAGTTTGGTGGATTTAGAGACGGCGAAGTAATCCATGTTTCATTGAGGCACACGACATCGTTGTTATGGATTGAAGTAGCTATGTCCGAGAAATTAGTATATCCATGTACGTTCCAGAAAATAATACGAGGGCCGACATTATCTTCCTCAGAGGGATGAGAAGCAGGAGAGGTGTTTGATACAGTGATCGGAGGTTGAAAAATAGGCCGACAGTCTTTCTCTACGTATAGTTGCTAGTCCGATATTTTCATTTTGTTGCTGTCTGATTTTGAGTTTCTCTTAGGTGTGCGGTTAATAAATGAGTCCAATCTCTGATCTGAAGAGCTGTAGGAAGAGGAATTTGAGCGTGTGATTGGAGGTCTGCCTCTCGGTTTTTTAACCGTGTTGATTTCGTCCGCAAACTTCTCCGTTTCTGATTCATCACTGAGGCCGCAAAGCCTGACTCCTTTAACTTGTCGCAAGCAACGAAAAGAGCTTTCCTTTCCCTTCTCTCCTCCAGAGGGATGTCTTGGCTCACTGCAATTCTCTTAGTAGAGAGTTCCTTACGCTTTCCAAGGACAAATTGTTTCTGCTACATTAAAGTAAATTTAACTAGGGTCGGTCTTTTGTCCTGTGTTTTCCCCAAACGATAAGCCACCTCGATATCATCTGATGCGAGTGCCAGTCCAACACTCGCGAATGTGTCCAAAACACTATGCGTGAGATCTCTTTTAATCTCCTCACTATCAGGAAGGTTATGGATGATAACATTTTTTTCGCGCGCACATTTTTGCAGAAAAGATACTTCTTTCTTGAGGGATACTACTTCTTTCTTAAGAACCCCATTCTTCTCCTCCATAGCAGTAAACTTTGACTTTACCATTGCCGAATCTGTTTTCAGAAGGTCGAGATCTAACTGCATTTTGTCTAATCTTTCACTAATTGACTTTAGCTCGCCTTTGTTTGCAGTGGTATCTGCTTTAATGGATTGCAATAGTGCCATGATACCTGGGTCTGTTTCCATTTTGAGTACACCCGGTATATCCCTTGTAGCGGTAGCAGAACAGCTGTTATGGTCAAAAGAGCAGGAGTGCTCAGTGCCCCCCCCCTCCCAGACTTAGTGAGGACAATGTTTTTGAGACTGGGAGTAGTACTCCTCAATGAATCGGCACAGGCACAATTAAAAACTCCTGTTTTTCACTTAAAAACACAGCGCAGCAACAAACTTTTATTATTTAGGCACAGTAGACCAAGAATCTCACATAGAAGTTACGTTCAGAAACCCGCAAACTTCACAAAACACGGGATATAATGGAAAATATGTGGAGCTCACGTAAAGCGTGATTCCGTAAAGGCGCCATGTTTGCCACTCCCACTTTAAACTTGTATTAACCTCAAAAAGATCAGTGTTGAATGTCTCGAATGTCACAAGTATTACTTAATTAAAATAGGTACTTACATAATACGATCGTTCAAATCCCCAACAGAATTTTTCACATTTTTTCACACCACTAGGAATATACTAGAAATACTAATGAAAACTTTCTTAATTGATCAGGTCAGGTGACCTTTAAATTTTCACGCGCATGATTGACGCGCAAAAATCGAGCAATCGAACAAATCTAGCATCAGCGATGGATCATCTACTCCTTTGTCGATGGTCGAAATGAATGAAAACAAGAAGATCGTATAGACCAGCCCGAAAGGGATACCTTAGTTATCCCTGATAGTGAGTCCGACCTTCTTATAACAGTTAGACTGGCCATAAAATAAGAGTCTTTTTGACTATGTCGAAACAATTTTTGAAGGACCGTTCGACCATCTAGAAGAACTGACTGGCTCTCTAAATTTTGACTCTCTAACCTTGATCATCCGTTTTTCTCCGTTCAATCCACATTTTAAAGATGACTCGTTCGGAGTGAAATCTTCTTCCAAATCACCGAAGTGATGAGCTGTTCTCAAACATATCGGGCATCTACTTGTCGCGTTATTACCAAGAACAGTATTAACACACTTCATATCAAAAAGTATCTGAGATACGTGAAACTTAACTCTGATAGCCACCTTGAATGTATGCGGTATCAGTTTATTAATTTCTACGTTTAAGTGATTAAATTCACGTAAAGTCGCACTTTTACCCTCTTTTTCAAATGCAATTCTTAATGGACGACACACGCGTGTACTTTGTGCAGTAGGATTGGTCCAAAAATATTTGTCCGAGATATTTCCTAATTTAATCACTATCATGCTGCTAGCAAATAAAGATTGCTGCTCTCTAAATATGAATCAGTGCCAAATTCACTGATTGAAATAGTAGTTGGACATTTCACTGATTAATCAGTGATTCCTGACTTTTCACTAATCAATTCAGTAACACTAGAGTAAATCATGTGAGACATAACCTCTAAGTTTTAAAGTAAAGCGTTGTTGTTATTCTTTTACTTAAGTAGCAAAAATAATTTTCTTAAGAAATAAATTTGTGAATTTTCGGACTGTAAGTGTGCTGAATTTACTGCGGGAAAAATATACTCTAACTCGTATAAAAAGTACTTACTTGACGGGTGTGTACATGACAGTCGAATCTTAAAAGTAAAGAAATATGTGAGGTTTTTTGTCATTTAGAAGCATCAAATCTTTTCACATTTTTTAATATTTGATCACATTTATGGGTTTTAAGACTGATTCAGATTTAGAGAGTGGATATTCTGATTCTCATTCTCCGATTTTTCATACTTTTTGTGGGGGTATGTGTGCCCCGACGTGCTATCGAATCCTAGCGTTACGTAAGCTCTAAATTACGTAAATTACGTAAATAACGTTTTTCTCAATTTGAAGCAACACTGTCGCACAAAGGTTCTGAAGTTTTATTTCACATGCTCTGCAAAGGAATCATTAACTCCGTTCAGGATGTTTTGTAATCTGCAGGCTAGCATTCACTCATAGCGACTTTGATTTTCCGGTATGATGGGTAAATGGGACAATTCCGTTTTCGGCTATCCTTTGACAAAGCTGAATATCCATTTTTATTGTATTCATACTCTAAATCAAAAGCTAAGGCCGATTCTTTTGGATGATGCATTTGCCCCCCCCCCTCCCCCCCTCGTTATTGAAATCAGCATCTTGATTGATATTTTGTCATCAAGAAGTAGAACCCGATTCACTTAACTTGACTTTTGATTTAAGAATTGAGGTATTATTCTCCGCATAATTAATAATTTCACGAGCTCTCCTATATTTTCTCGCCTTATGTTAGAGTATCCTTCAGCATGTACTCGTTTTCTCTCGGTGTTCTCGCTTATTTGGTCTTTTTACATGGGCGACCTTGTTTACGCTTTAAGCTTTTAGTGTTATTCAGGCTAAAACGTTATTTGTAGTTTAGTTATAATTATTTTTTTTTTATAATCATATATAGAACATAACTAAAATAAGTAATTATTAATTTTTTGTTACTTTAAGGTAATGTTTTATAAAGACTAAATAATATATTGAAGTTTGACAAAAATTACTTTAAGTTATTCCTGTATTTTCAAATCTATGCACTTAAATATCCTTTTAAGGAAAGTTAAATTATGCCATTTTCTATGCAGTAACCTCTGATTAAGCGAAACCTTTTTAATTGAAGTTAAAACAATTTATATTTTTGATAAAATCCGTGACTATGGAAACAGTTATAAAAGCTACTATTCCTCGGTGGTTCTCATTTTCTTGTTTCAAAAAATTGTAGATAAGAAAACATGTATTCCCTAAAAAGGTGTATTTAGTACGGTTAGTTATATGTACTAAAAAAATTCGAAAAATAACACGAGAATGCAATTCTTAAACAAATCGGTTTTGTTTTTTCACTTTTGACCTTCCTAATACATACCCGGGTGAAAATATTTGGTCTATATTTTGTCTTGGGTAAAGACTAATTCAAGACAATTTCAAGTTATTCTGTATGTCTAGCTCGTGAGACGGAACCAGACCATTTTTGATGTCTTAAGACGAATATTTTCGACTTAAAGACAAAAATGTATGTCTGGAGACAAGATTATTTGACTTGGAAAGAACCTGAAAGATTTATAACTCAAAGACAAGACAAAAGGCTCCCAAGGCCTCCGAGGGTCATTACTAATCCGCTTTAAATTTTACAGAATGTTTATATTCTTTATCTTCACGGTATTTATTTTTGAAGTATAATTAAGTTTGTTTGTCTGCAATAATTAGGTACTTTCTATGGAGAATCTAAAAATGTTGTCCATTTTTTTCTATCTTCAACAGTTCACTAGATACTTGTAGAAATGGACAGTTTTAATCTTTTTATGGACAATTTTATATGCCTGTAGTTGTTTAGATC
Organism: Andricus curvator; assembly: GCA_932195095.1. NCBI lineage: Eukaryota > Metazoa > Arthropoda > Insecta > Hymenoptera > Cynipidae > Andricus > Andricus curvator. Next base: position 16,261 of record CAKNYM010015739.1, on the reverse strand, counting down.
GACAGGTTCCGAATTTATTATTTAAAAATCAGTTATTACAAACTTACTAGTTTTATCGGTCGTAAAATTTTAATCCTTAGTAGATGTCAACTGTTTGGTCCCAACCTATCTGGATATATAGTCGCAAATGGACAAGACCCTCTCCTTAAAATGGTTAAGAAACACGAAGAAGTGGGCAAAAGGGCGTTTCTGTACAAAGCAGCGGAGGAGGCTGCTGAAACACTCGGCCTTGACTTCAATATCAAGGGTGAGCAAAATGCATCAAATCTTATCCATCTTGAATACTCACTCCTGAAGGCCCGGATTAAGACAGCATAGGAAAAAAACTTCCGCGAACAGCTCCTCGACAAGAGGATGCACGGCATTTTCCACATAAATGTGGAAGATCAGTCGATGTCGTATGAGCTAACGTTTGCTTTCCTTAAATCACCCGGATTAAAGTCGGGCACGGAGGGTTTCATTTTGGCATGTCAAGACGGTGTCATTTCCACTCTAGCATACCGTCGCCAAATTTTGAGCCAAGACATTCCCGATGATAGCTGCAGAGCGTGTCATGCACACCCCGAGCATCTAGGACACATACTATCTAGTTGTCCAAATCATGCGGGAACGACCTACATCCAAAGGCACAATGTGGCACTAAGAGTGCTTTATTACCATCTCTGTCACTCTTACGGCATTAGCTCAAATACCGCTCCCCTAAAAGCTCCTAGGGAAATAGAGTCAAATGTCGAAAATGAGAAGTGCTGCATATACTGGAACTTCATATTCTCGGCAATTGTTTATGTTGAGCACTCGAGGCCTGACATAGTTCTCCTTGACTTCGAGAAACGAACCATGTTCGTTATCGAATTTTCGGCACCAGCTGACAAAAACGTCACAGCCAAGGAGAAAGAAAAGAAAGAGAGGTATAAAGATCTTATAAGGGAGTTGCGACGGTTATACCCGGAATATTCTGTTAAGCTAATCGTCTTAATCATCGGCGCGCTTGGAGGTGCCAAGGTTTCACTGGTTAATAGCTTGAAAAGCATCCCTGTATGCGAACAAAATGCTGAGACACTTGCGGGGAAAATGCAGAAGGCGGTCGTCCTTGGGTCGCTCCTTGTCCTTAGGGTGCACGAGACTTTTGCCGGATCGTCGTATTAAATTCGTCGCAGACTGTAACCACACATCTCACGGTCGTGAGACGTGGTTACAGCTGAAATTTTACCGCGATTTCGCTGGGAGCAGGTGCAATTTTCCACCCGCTCTCAGCGAAATCCTACGATTGTCCTTATGCCAAACTTTTAACTATATAAAAATTTCAGATTGTAAACTATTAAAACTGAACTCTTTTGCGGGGTGGGGGGGGGGGGGTATTTTCTTTCTATACCACGAATGAAGCTACGATAAAGCACTTTATCCTTTCAATTTAATTGAAAATTCAAAAATTGGAAACTTTTATATTGAAATTGACTTTATTGATTTAAGAGAATTTCAAGATATTTTTGAGTGATTTTTGGGGCGTATTCTAAGGTACACATTACAAGAAATATAAGATTTCATGTAATTTCCACGGCATTTTATGATACTTTATGGGGATTTCATAGTATTTCAAGAAATTATAAAATATATTAAGGCTCACTTTAGTGATTTAAGAGAATTTCAGGGCATTTTTGAGAAATTTCGGGGCATTTTGAGGGATTATACGGAATCAACAATCTCAGATTTCAAGAAATTTTCATGGCATTTTATGATCAAAAGTCTTCCATTATATAAAGATATTTTCAAAATTTGAGAGAATTTACAAGTCTTTGGGTTATTTGAAATCATTTTAACGAATTTCCAAATTATTTGAGTGGTGGAAGGGATTTCGAAGAATCTTAAAGAGTTTCGATTATTTTTCAATTATTTTTCCGTAAACACACTATTTAATTCTTTTTTTTTTCAAAATTAACACTCAAAAATTAAGCAGAAGCTCTGAAGTCAAAGGCGGAATCCCAGTGAAATATTCAGATAAGTTATTACTATTAGTGTTGAGAATAAATGAAATTTCAGATTGTAAACTTTTGAACTTGAACTATTTTTCGTGTCGAGGGGGGGGGGGGGTATTCTTTCTATAAAATGAATTAAGCTACGATAAAGCACTTTATCAGTTCAATTTAATTAAAAATTCAAAAATTGCAATTTTTTAAATTGAAATTGACTTCAATGATTCAACAGAATTTCAATATATTTTTAAGTGATTAAAAATTAGTGATTTCTCAGCATAAAACATCAACCAATTGCGACTCTCTCGGTTCCCATTCCTTGTCCTCGCCCTCCCAGTTACAGAAGTTTTGGTGGGACTGACGTTACAACTAGACTCTCAACCATACGATGAATCACTACTTGACTTGGACATGATTTCGACTCGCAAAACAAATTTCGCGCATAAAGGTGGTAGTTGGGTGTACAATCTAAATATCAATAAAATGTGATCTATGTGCTCATGGAATGAGATATGTCATTTCCGGAGTAGTTTCTTGTGCTGAATCCGAATCTGGCCTCCATTTCTCTGCTTGTTTTTTCGATATCTTGTACGGTTACCGAGGTAATCTAGAAAAACTGAGAAAAAACGTGAAAAATAGTGGTTTTCCAAAAAACTGCATATCTTGCTGAAAAAAATTTTTGTTTAGGGTGTCTGGTGTCATTCTCTTCGTTTTTCATTACCAAAGAAATTTAAAAAAAAAATTAAGGGTTCAGGCTATCACCGTTTAACAGATACATGGCAGAGAAGTTGTCTCTTTCTACAGAGTTGCCAGTTTGACGGCATATACGTACACAATCTTCAATATATGCAAATTTCACATTATTCACACAGTTTTTCATTTTCTCAGTGTTAACAGTATTCAAAGCTTCAGATTCTTGAGCAGGTTTTAATCACGCGGGCGTCACACGGGCGCTGCACAGTGGGCCAGGTGACCGGTAAAAGTGGCAAAAATTCGATTTTAGGTTGAATTTGTCTGAAACTTGGTGTAAGTAGGTTTTCGGGGTCGCTGATTTCGAATTTGACGTCAAAAATTACAAATTAAAAATGGCGGATCCAATATGGCGGACAGAATTAAACTTTTCGTATATATTTATCTTAAATTTGGTATTATACCAAGTTTCAGACAAATATATGAAATTTTGGTCGCCATATTGGATTCCCAATTTTTTCGTAGTTTTTTACGCCAAATTCGAAATCAGCCAGCCCAAAAACCGCTTATATCAAGTCTCAGACAAATATATAAAATTATATAATTTCGGTCGCCATATTGGATCCGCTATTTTGAATTTGTAATTTTTGACGTCGAATTCGAAATCAGCGACCACGGAAACCTACTTGTACCAAGTTTCAGACAAATTCAAAGTAAAATCGAATTTTTGCCACTTTTACCGGTCTCCTGGCCCACTGTGCAGCGCCCGCATTGAAATCATATATTGCTTTTCATTGAAAAAATTTTTTACAACATTTTATCTCATGATTTGTGATTTTTCAACTAAAACTTTGATTTAAAAAAATCTCGAAAACCTGACGTGCTAGAGAGAAATGGAGGCCAGATTCAGATTCAGCTCAAAAAAACTATTCCAGAAATGACATATCTCATTCCATGAGCACATAGGTCACATTTTGTTGACCAGTGATATAGTACATTTCGTGACTAGTGTGGACTGACGGCCTTTTTGAAACAAGCGCAATGTTTTTGTAACTAGTCGTAGGGAAGGGCGCCGTAGGCGCCCGAGCCAGAGACGAGTTACAAAAACATGGCGCGAGTTTCAAAAAGAAAAGCCGTCAGTCCACAGGAATCACGAACGATACTTTTCAGAACAAAATCATAAATGGCGTGATTTCATTGTCTCCATGGAAAAATGCAAAATCACGTTTTGAGTCGGTGAAGGTACGCATGAGCTCTACTGCATTTTTGTTCTAACGAACGTGAATTAGACAACAAAGTATAATTTGCGAGGCGATAGGAACACGCTATACTCTTCGTTAGAAACATCGACTCATCAGTCCGCTATGAATTCTCTTTCTATCTTTGTCAACCACGGTCTCTCTCTAGCGTTACGAAAATACACGGTGCACGCTCAAAGCTCTTTTTTGAACTCTACGTCACGCCGTGCTTACTGAACCCTGCTTTGTAACTCATCCAACGTACCGCCAGACACCGCTCAAAACGCGTACTTTTGCGTTTGTCTATGGAGGCATGAAAACACGCCATTTTTATGATTGCGTTCTGAAACTGAATAATGCAAGTAATAAAATAGCCTCGGAATGGACTGAAACATTGATTGACGAAATGCATACACACGGTAAACGTAAAGGTCGATCGACCTTTACTCGAGTTTCAGGCGACGAATGGAGACTGGGTGTTTGGAATGCTAGAGGAGTGAATGATCTTAAGGTAAGAGAACTACGAGAGACTATGCACGTGAGGAAACTAAATATTCCATGTGTTCCTGAGACGAAGAAAAAGGGTTGCGCAAGTAGAAACATAGCAAATGGGGTGTTGAAAGGCGGTTTTGAAATATGGTCAGGAGTAGATAGTGAATCACATGGTAGTCAAGGGGTCGGTTTCATTATGAATAAAAAAGCAAGACAGTATCTCAAAGATCAAGGATATGTATCGCCCAGATTGCTGTGGGTTAGAATAAAGGTAGGAATCAGAAGATTATTTATCATAGCGTGCTAGGCCCCAGTTGATAGTGATGCGAGAGAAGTCAAAGACGCCTTCTGGGACACTTTAAATCATACAATAAGTACTTGCGATCATGGTGAAAGAATCATTCTGCTAGGAGATATGAACGGATGGGTCGGCGTCCAACGTCAGGGTACAGATACAGGAAGGGTGCTAGGTAATTTTGGGGATTCAAGAAAAAATTATAACGGGGAAATATTAGTTAACTTATGCTCAGAAAAGGGCCTATTTATTACAAATCCTTGGATTAGACATAAAATGATCCACATGTACAGCTAGCGTAAAGAAAAAAGCCACCGTATAATTGACTTCATTATTGCGGATTGAAGACTAAGAGAACTAGTAAAAGGCACAAGAGTCATGAGGGGCTCTGAATGCAATACTGACCATTACCTTCTAGTATCCAAAATAAACTTAGGAAGGGGATGGAGAAGAAAGAGAACCAAACAAACGAAACAAACGCGAATCATGATTGAAAATTTACAGAAACCGGAAGTGCGAATAGATTTTCAGAATAAGTTAAACGAACGCATAGATAGGGCAACTTGGGAAGCACTTATAAGCAATAAAGATATAGAAGGCGCATGGACTATGCTACGGGATATTATTGTTAAAACTGCGACTGAAGTGTGTGGTACGGCGGTTGTAGGAAGAAAGTCTGGTGATGCATGGTGCAATGATGAAATTGAGGCAACCCCACAAGAAAAGAAAGAAGCGTACAAGAGAATGTTGAACATCACAGGTCTTAGCGATGAGGAGAGAAATAGGCTGAAAAATGATTACAGACACAAAAATACGAAAGTTAAAGGACTAGTCAAGAAGAGTAAAGATAAAATCAGAACAGAAGAAGAAAAGAAAATACAAAAAGACTTTGAAGGTAGCAAGAAACTATTATTTAAAAAGATGCAGGGAAGTAAAAATACAGAGTTTGTCAGCATGAGAAACAGCAAAGGTGAAATGCTATATGATACAGACGGGATAGTAGATGCTTTGAAAGAATCTTTCAAAGAATTATTAGGAGGTGAAGCTATAGGACAACAGAACCGCGACATAGAACATGATGCATCGGAAACCCCAGTTGAGAAAGTCTGTGTCACTGAAGTTAGAGATATAATTCAGAACTTAAAAATCGGTAAGGCTGCTGGTGTAGACAGTATTAGCGCTGAAATGCTTAAATACGGTGGCGAGTACATATCTCACTGGCTGTGCGAATTGATAAATTTATGTATCGAGATGGTAACAAAGGGAGTGTAAGGGTTAATGGGAAACTGAGTGACTGGTTCGATATTATGCAAGGCGTTAAACAAGGATGCGTTATGTCCTCATGGCTATTTACCCTATTTATGGATAAGTGTCTAAGAATGGCCCTCTTCGACGAAAAAGGTGTAGATCTCGAGACAGTGAGGGTACGTGGGTTAGCTTTCGCATATGACAAGGTTGTTACAGCAGAATCAATCGAGGACTTGCTAAGAATGTTGAGCAAACTAAATACAAGCATGAAGAACATGGGCCTCAAAATTAACGTCAATAAATCAAAAATCATAGTGTTTGAAGGAAATGGTGAGAAAAGAATGTGCAGCATGTTCCTAAATGATGAGAGATTAGAACAAGTTGATAAGTACATATATCTAGGTAGCCTATTCACTAGTGACGGGAAGATAGATGGGGAGTTAGATGGGTGCATAAACGAGAGTCAGAAGGTTATCGGTAGAGCAGGGTCCACTCTCAGAAGTAAAAATATATCAAAAAAAGCTAAGATGAGAATACATAATTCTATATTTGTACTGACCATGCTATAGGGTAACGAGACATGGACCTGTCAAGAAAAGGATAAGAGTAAAATTAACGCGATTGGCATGAAACCTCAGCGCACAATTTGCGGGAAAATACTGATGGACAAAGTGAGAAACGAAATAATCCTCAAAGAATGTGGTGCAAAAGAGACAATAGTTGACACATGGGAAAGAAATCAGTTAAGATGGTTCGAACATGTTCAAAGAATGAAAGATGAACGTCTAACGAAACAAGTGCATAAAGGTAAAGTAAATGGCAGTATGCCTACAGGCAGACTGCGGAAAGAATGGTTAGAATGTGTGAATGAGAGCTTAATCCGAAAAGACATAAGAAGCCATAAAAACAGGAGAGCCTTCATGACAAAATGCATGGACTTAAAGCAAGCTAGAGAGTTATGCCAGGACAGAAAAGTGTGGCGACAAATAGTTTATAAAAACAATGTGAGTAGAGTGAATGACGCCTGAAACAAAAGACCTTGGATACTAATGGGCCCGAGTGGGGAACCTCACATAACAACCTTGTGAAGCTGTACAGTTGAGGTGATCGCTAGAGAGATTGATCAGCAACCTGGGAGGGAACAGTGTTGCGGAACGAACGCGTTATTTAAATAAATAACACGAAAATTCTAGATCAATCTAAAAAGTCTATACCTCCTTCCCACCACTACTTTATCCCAACCGGGCGAGTCACGCCTACCCCGAAATGGAAATGGCTTAATGGTATAATAATATTAATATGTTATTATACTCATATATATTATAAATATACTAATATGTTCTACTCTTTTGAGTTATGAAATTTTGATTTCACTTTTGAAATCAACTACCCGAAAAATACCGGAATAGCAATTTTTAACTAAATTAATGTTGTTTTTGCAGTTTTATCCGCCATATTGGATTCGCAATTTCAATTTTCAAATTCTTACTTAAAATTCAAAATCAGCGACCCGAAAACCCTGGAATAGTCATTTTTAGCCAGATGATTTTTTTTTACTATTATGATCAGCCATATTGGATCCGCCATTTTTGAATTTGACAGTTTGACATCGGATTCGAAATCAACGACCCCAAAAATCCTTGAACACTATGAATGAGGAAATTGTAATCGGTGGGAATAGTTCAAGCCTCATAGGAATCGAGTAGGACATTCAATCGTCGTTTTCTCAGAACCATGAAGTCCTAGATAAATTTACCAGCCGGATTTGGAATTAGCGTGAAAAATCCCATTTAGAAAACTTAAAGTGTTACATCCGAGCACTCGTGGTAATCGATAATCTGAAATTTTGTCAAAAAATGTCAAATTCAACCTTGATTTTCAAGGTTAAATGTGTTTTTTCTCCTTCTCTCTATTTTTCCCATATTCTGTAGGTATTTCTCTATAATTTAAAAGAAAAGTCCATTGCTCTCAATGATTCCTATCATTCTACGTTTTTAAACGAAAAAGTTCGTTTTTTCCCACTATGCGCCGCTGATTGAATCAACCTGAAGTGATAAGCAGAAAAGTCAGAAGGAGAAATTGAACAAACAGGTCACACCAGTAATTAAAGAAAAGTTATTGTTCGGTGTCATAGTCAAAATTCAATTGATTGACCAAAAGGTAAAGAAAGATTATTCAAGAAAACAAGAAATTGTAAAATTGATAAAAAATAAATACTTTAAAAAGTATAGAATTCTCAACCAAGCTATAGGAATTCTGGAGTGCCAGAGTTAAAAAAATATATCAACTGAAGAAGAATCACTGAAGCAAGCTGAACAAACTTTATACTTGTGGCTCAAAGAGAAAGAAAAATTTAAAGAATTTCTAGAAGATGATGAAAACAGTCGAATGTGCCTGAGTAAGAAAGATCACGTGAAAAACATACAGAAAAGGTTTCTCACTGCACCTCTTAAAGATTTGCACAAAAAATACGTAGATGTTAATTATTCAAGGATGTCGTGTCGAACTTTCGTCCAATTTAAGCCATACTGGCTTATTCAATTCTTCAAGAAATAATTTTTAAAGCGTTAGAAAGATTGATTGTTCCTAGATAAGGATCAGAGTGAAGATCTGGTTTATTAATTCAAAGAAAACAGTTTCTATTTAACATGAATGAATTGTCGTTTATTGATTGTCAATTATTCTACCTGCACACACTTTGCTTAATTTAATATTTTCCAAATTTTAAGAGTTCGCAAAAATGCTTCCCGTGCAGAAATCGTGACTCGGTTTTTGGTAGGGTGGTAGTCATATTGCCCTACATTTATTTGGGCGCTGAACGGGAAATCTGGAAAGGACCCGACAAGAACGTGACGCTTTGCAGAAAAGGCGCTAGCCTAGACTCATTGGCCAGATTCGAGCGAGGGTGCCTTTCTATTACCCGACTAAATAGTAAGGTCCCTTCTAGATCCTTTCTCTATTTCCCTATTAATCCCTATATTTGATTATAGGTTATGTGATGACGTTATGATTTACGAGATTTCGTAATAATTACACGGAGAAACCTTTTGCTGTACTATTTGCTAAAAATCAGACTAGATTTTACTATTTCTAGTTTGCAATGGAGGGACAGAGCGGACCTTTTGTAATGTTTACTACTTCGAGTAGTAACTGGTAAATACATGCCGAACTACAAAATTAATTGGAATCAAATCTAAAAATGTTACATTTATTTCAAAAAAGGTTTGAAGTATTTGCAAACAACTGTAGTAACGTCGAAAGAGACCGGCACACTGATTTAGTAAATGACTTAGTAAAAATTGGTACAGTCGGATTAGCAGACGAAAAAAATAAACCCAACACGCGCCCCGTCGCGTTGAAGGTCACGCCACACTTACTATATTACACAAGCATACGACGTACATGCTGACTATAGGAGTATAGGATATCGAACTATTTGACATGATTATATATATTTAAATTGCAATTGTACAGTACATATGATTATATAAATCTAGTTTATATATTTATTATATACATACAGGAATATTATATTACAAGCTGAAACAGAAAAATGTGATTAACATAAGGCTTGTGGGAATCGAACACGGGTCTCCGTCGCCCGCGGCACGGCGATATTCCATCCTGCTAAACCAGATTATGGGATTCAGAAATTTATCGCCTTTATGAAGTAAATGCTAGCACTTCAATTAATTTTCATTAAATCATTCATTGATTGTTCACAGAGATGGCATTTTTCAAATTCTAAGCACCATATCTTAAAATGTAATCAAATATCCTAATAACGAGATTTTAAAATAATTTTTTGTACTTAATATGTGGTTTGTTTCTCAATTGTAATTTTTCGAATTATCATAATTTATTGTAATAAGGATCTGAACTGAAGATTTCCAAACTGTAATTAGCAAGTTGAAAATGAAATAAAATTTATATTTTAAAATAAAAATATTCAAAATGAACAATTTTTAAGTTAGAATCAAGAACATAGCGTCGGCCGTTTGGTTGTTCGGCTCACATCGTTTACACTCGGCTGCGCTCGGTCCAACGCTAGGCTCGCTTACTAAGTAACTTACTAATCTTCCAGAGCATGGTACAATTCATATTCCTAAAGACAATAGTAGTTCCTCTTACAAATTTAGTCTTTTATGTTATTTTAGATACTTATTACTTCTATTCTTTTAATACAATTTAATAATGTCTCTACTAATTTATCCTATCTAGGATTTTGCTACAGAAAATACTAAGACTTGGTATTATCAACACGAAACTTTCATATGAAAATAGTACAGCTTACTACCACTGTATTAAAATATACAAATTATCGCCTTTGTCCCTCAATTGTAACCTAATTTAGTAACTTTTCCAGTACAAAGTTTCTCAGTGTACAATTAATTATTTTTTTATTTTTTGACCCCATTACGTAAATGATCTTGAATGTCATCATCATTTTCAACATCAGAACAAATCTCGGCATTTCTAATGGCCTGGATAGCATCCTCTAACAAAACTTCATGAACAGGAACTAGTTGTTCGCCATCTGATTCTTTGTTGCTGGAATCTGAAAATGTAAAACGTATTGATTAAACGTATTATTAAAACCATTAATAAATTAAAAATTTTACACGATACTTACTCCAAAATAATTGATTATATATTACAATAAACTAAACCTGATATGTTAAGTATTAGTTTTGCATGGTTATTTATACAAAGATTAGAAAATTGAATATTAAATATTAATTGATTTGACGGTAAATAAAAAAGTATGAGGTTAGGGAATACAAATAATTTTCCATTTAGAAACACAGTCTACATTATTTTTACATAATTTAACTGAACTATTATATACTTCTGCACTTATATTTTCTTCCACATACCTCAATTTTCGAAAATTTATTATATTTAGAATATATTACCTTCACGAGTGTCATCCTGAACATCCATAACCTCACTTTCACCTTCTGCTTTGTTACTTTCGTCCACTATTGTCAAATGGTCAGTGCGTAATTTTTTGTTTATTCTGTAACTTTTGCTCCTTATTTGGTTTAATGCCCTTTTTCTTTCCATGATTCAACCGTAAATTATAATTTACTTCGTTTATTTAAATTCACCGAAACCAATAATGAAAGACTTATAGCCACCAACCTTACAAAGCTTCAAACTTTTGGAGCATAACGCTATCAAACATTGGCTTGAACACGGTACTGCGTTCTACCCGTCAGGATTTGAATTTGATTTATAAATAAAGGCTCTTATGATTATAATTTATTAAAAATTAATTAAAAATTCCATTTTTATAGATATTGACAAATTTAGGAAAATACCTTTCGTATTTGAGTAGTGCCTGTCGAAATTCTAAATTAGGACCTTTCTAAACTTCCCTGTGATTCTCTAGAAAGCAAAAAGAGGCAACCCTATCAACCCCTGACAAGAGCCTGCATAACATTTTCTAGTCAGGTTACCCTTCATAACACCCGACCAGTTCCCTATTAAATGTAGGGAATATTAGGGCATTTTCTGCACGGGTTATCGCGTACGCGCACAGTGCGGCGAAATGAAAAAACGATGTTCAAAGTAACCTGTAGGTCACAATTCTTCATTGATTTTCAATTTTTTTTATTTCAAAAAATTCAGCATCAAATTGTCAAGAAACCTGTCGAGGACGATTTTTGAATTTATGTTTGTTCAAATTTGTATAGAAATGCAAATAGCGAAAAAAATGTTTATTTTTTGAATTTTCCCCTTTATTTCTCTGCGAAAATTTTTCTCAGTGGCATCAGCCCTCAGATTTGATGCACAAGGGTCGGTGGAAGAAAAATTTGTTTTTGACATGTCAAGTTATTTGTTATAAACAAATGTTTGCAACGAATAGCCAGTATGATGGATTATGTTTTTGTGAAGTATATTTATGCAAAGAAATCGCTCCTTCACAGCAACGAGATGAAATGTGGTCATGAAAATGTGGTATCCGATATAATTTGTTAACTTTATCAACAAATAATATAAACAAATGCATGATTTGAACAGTTTTAGGCAGAAACAAACCGAATTTTCTTCCGATTGTTCTCGAATCTCGTTGCCTGTGATGCACATTGATGTATTTTTGTCTTAGATATTTTTGTCTTGATATAATGTGTTACATTCATCAATAATTATTATAAACAAATGCATGATTTGCACAGTTTTAGGCAGAAACGAACCGAATTTTCTTCCGATTGTCTTCGAATCTCATTGCCTGTGATGCACATTGATGCATTTTTGTCATATGGTATAATTTGTTAAATTTATAAACAATTATTATAAACAAATGCATGATTTGAACAGTATTAGGCAGAAATAGAAAGACTTTTTTTCGATTGTCTTCAAATCTCATTGCCCGTGATCCACATAGATGTATTTTGTCACTTGATATAATTGTTGAATTTATCAACAATTGATATAAACAAATGCATGATTTGAACAGGTTTAGGCAGAAACGAACCGAATTTTCTTCTGATTGTCTCCAAGTCTCATTGCCTGCGAAATACATCAATGTGCATTACAGGCAATGAGATTCAAAGACAATCAGAAGAAAATTCGGTTCGTTTCTGCCTCAAACTGTTAAAATCATGCATTTGTTTATAATAATTGTTGATAAATTTAACAAATTTTATCAGATGACAAAAATACATCAATGTGCATCACAGGCAATGAGATTCGAAGACAATCGGAAGAAAATTCGGTTAGTTTCTGCCTAAAACTGTTCAAATCATGCATTTGTTTATATTATTTGTTGATAAAGTTAACAAATGATATCGGATACCACATTTTCATGATCACATTTTACCTTATTGCTCTGAGCAAGCGATTTTGATGCATAAATATACTTTACAAAAACATAATCCATCATACTGGCTATTTGTTGCAAATATTTGTTTATAACAAATAACTTGACATGTCAACGCATTTTTCTTCTTCCACCGACCCTTGTGCATCAAACCTGAGGCCTGATGCCACTGAGAAACATTTTCACAGAGAATTAAAAAGAAAAATTAAAAAAATCAGCATTTTTTTCGCTATTTGCAGCTCTATAAAAATGTAAACAAAAAAAATCAAAAAATCGGCTTCGAAAGATTTTTTGAGAATTTATTGCTGAATTTTTTGAAAAAAAAAATTGAAAATCGATCAAGAATTGTGGCCTACAGGTTATTTTGAACATCATTTTTTTCATTTCGCCCCACTGTGACGCGTGCCGCTCGCTTCTCTCTCTTATCTCGCACTAAAAATTCGCCCGCTTTCGGCGATCGATAAAGTTGAAAAGAAGGCATACGTCACATACACTTGTATCAATTAGTGATTTCACTAGAGTACTTATTCATTAATTAAATATGCGTGAAGATACCGCCCGCCTCGTTTCAAAGAATCAAAACGAAATTGATCTAATGATAGACAGAAAATAATTCCGTTTATAAATTAGGAGTATAAGGATAACAATTACATCAAATAATGAATTCAGAACCCAACAAAATTTTTACACAATTTTGATTGTAAAGGTGAATATTTTACCAGTAATGTTTTATATCTATCTTATTAAAATTAATTATTATAATGTGCCGAGGCATTTGTAAATATCTATGCGTAAATATAAGACGGCTATGCCGTCCACTGTGACAAATTAATTTCAACTCGCATAGTTCCTTATTTTTATGTATAGGTAGGAAAAACACTTGTACAATAGGTCGATCATAAGTACCTTTAGACGTCTTGACAGTAATCGATCGTACCAAATTATCTCTACCGGGATGACAAGCAGTAACGCGACCCAAATTCCATTTACAAGGAGGATTTTCCTTTTCTCGTAAAAGAACTAAATATATCTCCTACACGAATGTTAGGCCTGAGTTTTTGCCATTTATAGCGATTTTGCAAACCCTGAAAGTATTCTAGAGACCACCTTCGCCATAGAATTTCACTGAAGCGTTGGACCAACTGTCATCTAGACAGACGATTTTCTGTAAAATCAAGAACTGATTGTTCTAGAACCTAGAAACCTAGAAACACTACCCGAATCGGGTAGTGTCACGCCTACCCTGAAAGGGAAATGGCTTAATGGTATATATCCAGATCATCTGCTTCAGCTGACAAGGGTCTAGAATTAAGGCTCGCCTCTATTTGGCAAAGGAGTGTTCACAACTCTTCTATAGTGAGTTTGTGATCACCGATTATAAGACGCAGGTGATGTTTTACACTTTTAACACCTGCTTCCCATAGCCCTCCAAAGTGAGGGGCAGCAGCAGGGTTAAAATGCCAATTTATATTTTCTTCTGTGAAAAAGTTTCGTAGCGTTTCATCTTCTCTTAGGTTTTGAAATATTCTTTTCAATTCCTTATCAGCACCTTGGAAATTGGTACCGTTGTCGCTATACACATTGGAAGGGATTCATCTGCGAGCTACGAATCGTTTAAATGTAATAAAAAAGGTTTCAGTGATATAAGCACATACCAGCTCTAAATGTACGGCTCTAGTGGCAAGGCATACAAACAGAGCTATATATGCTTTGTAATATCTACCTATACGCAATTTAACTAACATTGGACCCGCGTAATCGAGACCAGTATGTTCAAAAGGTCGAGATCTAGTGACCCTAGCAGAAGAGAGTTCACCCATCATTTGAGAAGGGACTTTTGCCTTTTCGCGACCGCAAGGTATGCATTTATTTACAGTACTTCGAGCGGTATAAACGTGCTTTCAGAATCTAATAATTTGGCCTGAGGACATGTAGAGTTTGTTGTGGCCCCCGTGCAAGCTTCTCTAATTAGCTTGCTCTATTATTAAATCCGTGACTCGATTTTTTGGTAAAATGATTGGGTGCTTGGCATCGTTAGAAAGAGGAGCGTTTTCTAGACGATCTTTTACTTGAAGAAGTCCAGCACTATCCAAAAAGAGGCACAAACATTTCAGAGGATTCGAAGGCTTATGTAAAGTTTTATTTTTAAGCAACTTAATTTCCATTGAAAAATGTTGTTCCTGTAAATATTTAAACCAACAGAATTTTGCTCGATTTAATATATCAATAGATAGAAAAGATTCCTTAAATTATTCGAGCGTTTAGAAATGCGATCTATAAAGCGAAGACAATAAGCTGTGATTATGATCAATTTTGGCCAATTAGACACTCTTTCAGCAAGTTTGTCCAATGGTGATGGCTCAATTTTAACGGCATTTAGTTTAACCTCTGGTAGGCTTTTTAGAACTTTTTCCTTTTTCAAGCAAGTAGATGTGTACTTTGTGCCCTCAGTTTCTAGTATTTCAGAGGAAACAGGATCTGGCCAGTCTCTCTGAGATTCATGGAAAAAGAGAGGTCCTTGCCACCATAAGGGGTGGTTTATCAATTCCTCTGGAGTGAGACCGCGAGAGAGACAATCCACAGGATTCAAGGAAGTAGGAACGTAGTTCCATTCAGCGTCCGGAATCAAAGTGTAAATTAAGGCTACTCTGTTGGCAACGAAAGTAGGCCAGGTCGATGGCGCTTTACTTAACCATGACAATACAACTGTGGCATCTGACCAGCAATATAAGGGTACTTCGGGAAGATTCATTGATTTCACTACCTTTTGAGCCAGTTTTGCTAGTAATACTGTGCCACAAAGTTCTGAACATGGTATACAAACAGTTATGTCAGGAGCCGTCTTGGACTTCGCTATTAATAGACAAGTTTTAACATTTTCTGTTTTATCAATTATTTTTCAATAAATGGCTGCTCCATAAGCTTTATTGGAAGCGTCTGCAAATCCATGCAATTCAGTAGATTTTAAATTAGAGCTGAGGCTATTCCAGCGCGATATTGTTAGTTTTTCAAGTAGAGGTAAACTTTTGTAATACGCATTTCACTTATTATTTAGATCTGCTGGGAGTATATCATCCCAGTCGAGCTTTTTTAGCCAAAGTTCCTGCATAAAAATCTTTGCTACTATAATTACAGGCGCTAACCACCCATGTGGATCAAATAAACAAGATATCAAGGAACGAACTATTCTTTTAGTAACAATTTCGATGTTTTGAATATTGATTAAAAACAGAAAAGTATCCGATTTTGGACACCACCGTAAGCCAAGGTCCATCTTCGAAGAGGAAGTTTTCCTCTAGCTAAAAGCTTAATGAGTTCCTTTTGTAAATGAAGAGCTTGTTTTAGAGAATCTGCTCCGAATAAAACGTATTCGACGTAGAAATCATTTTTAGGAATTTCACTAGCTTCAGGATAATTACTACCTTCATCTTCGGCTTACTGTTTTAGAACCCTGTTTGCTGAAAATGAAGCCGACGCCGTTCCATATGTGACCGTCATTAAT
>CAKNYM010015737.1:0-22995 GCA_932195095.1 Andricus curvator | reverse complement strand
CGGGGGGGGGGGGCACCCTACTTTTTCGTAATCAGCACAACATTTTACATAATATTCAGTAAAAAAATCCGACGGACCTAGAACGGCACACAGGATTACACCTAGCTCCTCCAGTAACAAATGTTTTCCTCATATTCATGAATTTTTTCAAATTTTTCCTATTGCCTCTTGTATAAGAAATAATGCTCTAAAATTGATTCATCTTAAATGTGCCCGAAAATTTTTATATTTTTCAGTCTGCAAAGCACAAAAACTTGTTTACATTAAAGTCTTCAACCTCATTTACGTGGGACACTTTCAGCTTTCAAAGGACTATTTACTTATTACTCTAGCATTTTTTTTGGCTGAGTTGTTAAGCTTCAAAGGCAGATGCCTATACTTTTTGCGCCTATAGTAATTCTGCTTTCAAATATTCCATTATTATTACTGATGGTGGCCTTTGAAAGTGGTTTAATTTAAAGAAAGGTAACTAATTTTTTGATAGCTCAAATCATATTTTTCATGAGTAAATAAGTTATCGTATCATTTTCGGAAACTTGTTAAGAAGTGGTGGTACAAGAAGAGTAGGAAACAATTTCTTCCGTGAAAGATATTTTCTCTTTTAAGAGACCATCCGTTATTACATTGAAATCATTAAATATTTTTTCCCGAGTCTTGTTTTCGTGTTCAGGATACAGCCCATTGTAGTGTTAGTGGATAATATTATGAGATATTTATATAAAAAATGTATATATTGTTTATAAAAACCGCTTAGTTTTTGAGGCACATCAATTTCCTTCCAAATACGTTTGTCCGATGACAACACGCACCAGGTCGAATAATACAGGACCGATTAAACACAGGTATCAGACAATCCTAAGCACGTTCTCCACGAATACGGCGAGCCAATTGGATATCTTTGGGCATGATAGTGACGCGCTTAGCGTGGATAGCGCACAAGTTCGTATCTTGAAAGAGACCGACCAAGTAGGCCTCACTGGCTTCCTGAAGAGCCATGACAGCAGAGCTCTGGAAACGCAAGTCAGTCTTGAAATCCTGAGCTATTTCACGGACGAGACGTTGGAAGGGTAATTTACGGATCAAGAGCTCAGTGCTCTTCTGGTAGCGACGAATTTCACGAAGAGCAACAGTTCCAGGCCTGTTAGTCCGGACGCCATACCCACTTCTGTCGGATTCGCGTTTGACATGCAGTATTGTTAATGATTCTTGTTCAGACTGATCTCCTGATTCCGAATCTGCGTGATACCCCTCTGGCATTTATGGCGTTCTCGAGATATAAGCGATTAATTAAATTTTCATAATCAATTAATTATTACATTACCGTTCAATATTTTTTGAAATTTTCTTTTGCATTTTTGTAGACGACAAGGAGAGGAATAAAAGTTCTTCTGATGCTTATTCGGTGAGATTAATAGTTTTTGCAAAAAAAAGCGCAAATGTGTAAAATAATGGACAAAAATTAATGTGCCTTCTGTGCTGAGTAATATTGTTTTATTTGAAAAAAGTTTTGGTAGAATCGAAAATATGAGTTAAAACGAACAATTTTCATAATGGACGCTATCTCTTTTAGGTTAATAATTTTAGAGATAGAAGAGTTTTAATTTACGAACGAAAAACGACTTTTAATTAATGGTCCTGTATCTCGATAGGAATTTGTTTTATTATGAAACGTTTAACACAAAAGCGTTCTGTGCTCACTAATTAATATATTTACGTATAAAGTAGATGAAAAATTGATTATTTTTATATAATTAGGCATCATTGTTTAAACAGTCTTTTTAACATGACACAGCTTGACAGGGGAAAGACATAAAGGAGTCAAAATTTGCATAGTGCTTCTTTGAAGCTCTCTGAAAACAGTGATATGATTTGAAATCGAATTCTATTAAAATTCGCACCTGTACACGGAGAAAAAAATCGCACTGTTATAGTAGGCTGAGCTCTTGATATTACAGTACGGAACTTCATGTGCCAAATTGGCATGAATTTCTGCCAATATTGGCATCAGGTTAGACATTTTTAGCATTAAATGTCCTATACCATAAAAGAATCAAGTGCATGCCGTTATTGCTGTAGTCATATGCCCTCAGAGCAGTTGTGCCTTGCGGAAATAGCTCCAACTTTGCCTTGCTACGGTTGTAAGAAAACCCATCCTCTTAGGGTATGAGTAGTCTTGCAAAAGCGATGTGAAGTTAGGCCAGGCCTACCGGCGCTACGTTCGTAAGTAAGCGCGGCCTAATATCTCATTTGTAAGAGTACTCATACTCTAATAGGGTGAGTTCTTTACAAATATAGCAAGGTGAAGTTGGAGCTTTTTTCGCAAGGGATAAGCGCTTTAAAAGCATGAAGCTTTGTACTTTTTTAGGATAAAGGGTTTCCTGCTTAAAATGAATGAATTTTGTACCAGGATAGCAAGAATGAAACCTGCGACAAAAGCATGACTAGTGTTCTTACTATTATAGGCATATTTTTTTCTCCGTGTAGAGGTAATGGAAAGATCTGAAATAAAATCGCATCTAACTTTGTGTCTATACATCCTACGAAGTTGGGATAAAGTTCAAATAATTTCAAAAGTGAATTGGAATCCATTCGTAATATTTATTTTTTTAAATTTTAATTCCCTGCAGAATTATTATTGTAAAATTTTTTTATTTTTTTTTGGAGATCGCCCGTCATTAGGTACAATAGGCTCGCTGCTCCCTGCACGGAGAAAAATAGATATTAGAGCAGAATATATGGATATTACTGGATAATATCTTAGCGATTTAACTATGGGACAGAAATCTAGATATTGAAGCAGAGCATCCGTACATATTAAAAAGAAGATTTTGCCTAGAAATATCCAAGATATTAAGCAAAATAATCCAAGATATTGAACCCAAATATAACGAGATATTAACACTTACGATGTAAGATACTTAACTGAAATATCCGAGATATTAAAAATTAATATCTCCGATATTAAACTTATTTCTTTCAAATTATTTCAAAAATTAAATAAAATATAGGGGAAAGAAATGGATATTACAAAAATATAACATAATATAATATATAGACATCTATTCTCTATATTATGTTATATTATATTAATTCTGAATGAAGAAGAACAAAAATTATATCAGGACATCACAGCTATATATTTTTAATTGATAATTATACATAAACTATAAATGTCATCAAGAAAAACGCAAACTGAAATCTTCATTTATAATTGTGAACAAATTATAGCTAAGGAAGTATTTCTTAGTAAAGAAGAACCGAGAATGAATATTCCCCAAATTCCATTTTCCCCAATATTTATTCTACCGAAAATCGTGAAATCAAATCACTATTTTACATCATTTTTATTGTTTTCAAATAATATTGTGCATAATTTTTATTTTACTGAATTACTATTTTACATAATATTTGTCTTACCCAATGAGTATTGGTCATCATTTTTATTATACCAAATAATCATATATGCGCTTATTTTTATTTTTCCGAATTGTTATTTGTCATTATTGTTATTTTTCCAAATCGGCATTTAACATAAATTTCATTTTTCATAAAACTGACTTACGCATAAAAATAATGACACCAAATTCAAATTAGCCAATCAGTTTCTTATTTAAATTTCTGATTGGCTGATTTGAATTTCGAGCAAATATCTTTTTGCGGTTACTATTTTCTTTTCAGAAATGAAATGTCTGTTATATGCTGCTTCGTAAGAATTAAAATTATGACAAATGATGATGCGGAAGAATAAAAATTATAATAAATCAAAATTCGGAAAAAGAAAAATATGGCAAATGGTTTTTCTTTTTGTGAAATAAAAGCTATACTTAATAGAAATTTCAAAAAATAAACATGAAGGCGAATAAAGGAAAAAAATAAAAATTATGGCAAACGCAGAAATTTGGAAAAACAACAAGTATGCCAAACAGTAATGCGGAAAATATAAAAATTATATATTCGCAAGAACGAATATGAGACAAATTGACAATTCGGATAAATTGGCAATTCGGATAAATAAAAATTAGAGTAGATTTTTTTCGATCATACACATTTCAGTAAAATAAACACTAAATAAAATGAGATATGAGAAATATTCACGTGCATCCTATACATATTATGCCTCACTTTTCATTATAACGTATGTTTTTCCGTTACAGTGTTTATACATGAGAACTGGACGATAATTCCACAAGTCCGACTGTTTCACAAACTGTTTTTTAGCAGTTTTAACTACATGATAGGCATAAAAATGCGCACAAAATTCCATAGATTTATAAACGTCGCAAAAAAAGATAACATCGTTGTTTTTATAAGATATTAAAATTTCTCGTATTTTCGCAAACACTGGGAAATCGTCCCTCACGTTGATAATAACTGTAAATTCGATTTTATACTGAGTATTGAAAACTTTTACAAAATCAGCCGATAGAAAGTCATTTGTTTGACAATTCATCGCATGAAATAATGCATCAGAAGTTGTTTCGCTCAACTCTTCCAAACGTCCACTTGAAAATCCAGGATCAAATCCTTTGTTTAACAGTAATCTATTTGAAAACATGAGTTGCTGTTTTATGGCTATTGTTTTACAAATGTTAACCCGTGTAGAGACGGAATTGGACGTTGACTTGCCTTCCCTATGTTTCGATTCGCCCCTCATTGCCTGGAGTTGTTCAAGGGGTCCCATCATACTTATAACAAGCGAGTAGTGCACCATGAAATGGTGTTTTGGCTTCAGCGGCCCAAACAACTCGATGTACTGTGCATGATGCAATCATAGGGACTAAAACGCTTTAAATTTTGGACTATGGACTAGGACAAACTGAAAATGCTCAAATTAATCGAATCGCTAAAGCTAAGGCAAAAAGATATATAATATGGCATCTGTAATAAATCGGAAGTAAAAAAAATCTGAAGTAAATAAAAAAACAAAATTTAAAATCGTTTAATATCTTCTGTTCAATTTGTTCAATTGGAAATTTAGATTTTTGTGAAATAAAAAAGAATGTTCCTGTTGGTTCAAAAATTATGGTGAATTTTTTAGACGTACAGTTTTTACTAGTAAACAATAGTGAAAAATTAGAAATCCAATTAAATTTTTTGGTCAACTTAGGATTTTTTCAACATGTGTAAAAAATATGCACAAATTTTGAAAAAAGTTATGTCCAACCGAAAATTTTGTTCAGATTATACCAAAGAAACCGTTTATCATTTTCCTTTTTCGAGAAAAAAATTTTCGTGCTTCACGAATTTTTACCTCTTTAGGATTTTGAATTTGTTTCATGATTTTGTAAAGTTTTAAACAACACGAATTTTTTTCATTGAAACTAAATAATAACATGTTTCTTTGGTCCAAGCTGGAGAAATTTCAGCTTCGACATGTTCAACTTTTCCCAAAAAAGTGTACATTTCACTCAATCTAAAAAAAAAACACTTTTTTTGGACATTTTTTAAAAATTGTAAAACAGGCAAATTGTTTTTTTAATTTCTATTTCTATTTTTAATTTTTAAATGAAAAAAGAGAACATAAGATATAAACCCATTTCAAAAATTTGTTTCTTTACTTTTTTCAGATATCAGCCCACAAATTTTCTTTCTCAGGTCAAACGGATTCGATTAATTTTAGCATTTTTACTCCGCTATACAGTATGAAAAAAATAAAAATTTAGAGTTATTAATACTTTATATGTAAAAGTTAAATCAGGGTGTCTAGCGTTTCTTCAAAAAATATTAGCAGGACTTTACCAGGTTTTCCAGAATGAAAAAAATAAATTTTTCCAGGTACCTTTTCTACGGCGAAAAACTTCCTTTGAAGAAACATAGTAGAAATTGTAGATCTAGTGGGAATAAAAAAAGTGTCATATAAGAATTTAATGAACTTTTTTTTATTAAAATTGGCGACTAAGTTATCGAATTTTAAGCTCATTTAGTAGCTGAATTCCCAACTATAGCGACAGCTGATATAAAAATTGTCGCTCGTTGTTCGCTGAAGCAGTACTCAGTTTTGACGGTAAGAAATATGAAATTGATCAAAAACGCTAGATAAAACGCGACCGCAAAAATTTGTTTTCGATATTCCACGAATTTTCCCTGATTTCTCCCTGATGGCTCCCTGATCAATTTTTCATATTACCTGATCAGTAATATTTAAAGACCAGAAGGTGAATTTTTAACGAAATACTGGAATATTTTACTTACAAAAATTAATTTTCAACAAAATAGTCGAATTTTGAAAAAAAAAAACATATTAAACTTTAATCAAAACAGTTAAATTTTCAAGACGAAAAGTTGAACTTTCAACAAGAAGATGAATTCTTAACGAAAAATTAAATAGTTGTATTCCAGAGAAAAGAAACGAATTTTCAACAAAATGAATAGATTTGCAACCAGCGATAAGTTTTCAACTAAAACTATTATACCGCAACCAAGAAAATGAATTTTTAACAAAGTAGGTAAACTTTCAAACAAAAAAGACCAATTTCTAACCCAGAAGACGAATTATCTATAAAACATTTGAATTTTAAATCCGTAAATATTAATTTTCTACCAAAAAGGCGAAATTTTCACAAAATAATTCAATGTTCAACCAAAGAGATAAGTTTTTAATGAAAATGATGAATCTTCAACCAACAAAAAATGTCACGAAAGTAGTTCAACTTTTAACCCAGAAGTTAAATTCTCTCACAAAAAAATTTCCTGACTTTACCAGATTTCCAGGTTTTCCCTGATCTACAGCTACACTGCAAAAATAGTGTGGCATAACTGAGAAAAATTCCAACCAATTATAATAAATAAAAGCTCATCACACCCGGAATTGAAATTACTTTCTTATTTGAATTGAAAATTTTTAATGAAATCGTTGTTAAAATTTAAACAAAATCAGATATCAATGAGAAACTTTAAAATATTTTCGATTATAACTTCGTGATTTCCACGGTGATAAAATGAACAATCTATTGTTCAAAAGGTGTGTTTTGCTACTTTTGAACAAAACTAAACAATTAGAAATTAAATGAAAATCACTAAAAAACGGTTCAGCATTTTTTTCGTTCAGCAGAAAGCAAGTTCCAAAACCTATTTTGTCCATAAGGGAATAAAAATTCCAGGACCTTGAGAAAAATTCAACGACTTATCCAGGTTTTTCTAGGTAAAAAATAATTCAAAGATTTTTCCAGGTTTTGAAGGATTTCCAGGACGCTAGACACCCTGGTTAAATTTTGTACAATTTTCAAATTGGGAAACCTACGTTAAATAAAATTAGTTTTATAATAAGGAGCTTCAAGGCTTAGAATTAAAAAATATCAGACTAGAAGTATTTAATATTTTTGTAATTTATAAATAAAGGATCATTAAACATTACGAATCTGAAATTTAAATCTTCAAAATTCAAAAGATTTAAAATGAAGCTTTGCGAATCGTTTAATCTATGAGGCTTCTAAATTGAATTATTATGGTTTTTTGGAAGTTTGCAATTTTTAAATGTCCAACTATTGAGGCGTTCAATTTGAATTAACTTTCTGGATTATAATTTTAAACGAAATTGTTCACTTGCGAACGCTACTAATTTAAAAATTGTACACATTTCAATAAATTTAATTGAAAATAGTTTAATTTTGAAGTTTTAAACGCAAATTTGGGGATTTTTTTTATTTTATAATTTGTTAATTAACTATTTCTGAAACTATTCAATCAAAACTCTCGTTCTTCAATGTTCTGTAGGAGACGTTTCATTATAACCTTTGAATTTGGAAAAGCACATTTTTCTAGTTGATGCGTATAATGAGAAAAGAGTAAATAAAATTAGAGGTAATTTCTAATAGTTAAAAATCAATTACCTAACTCAGGAAAATTAGAGATTAAGTGTTACCTAAAATTTCTGGACCTGCTGTATTATTAGAAATATTAAAGAACTTACTTCAAACTTGGTTCTATGGCACAAAGCTCGGCTGCAACTTGTGCTTGAGAACTGCTATCAATGTCGTACTGAGTATAAATTTTATAAACGTAACGTTGGACAAAATTCCAGACTTGTTGTCCTGTGCTTGGATAATTGGCAGTTAAAGCGTGGAATGACTTAAAGCAAACATCTAGAGCTTGTACGACTGTTTCCATTTTGTATCGCATGCCATCAATACATACGTAAATCGCTGTCAAATTGTGCAAGTCGTAACCGACAGCCAAAATGAACGGCTGAAGTGTGTCCCCTCGGTTATTGATAATATCCTTTCTGCGTTTTACTTCATCATCGATGTGAGTAGGATCCTGTAAATATGGAATTATTAAGGCATTTTGAGTTAACAACATTTTCTAGAGCCAATAAAAAAAGCATCTGAAATTGAGGAATTAAAAATGTTAAGGTTTTGAACTAAATGATTGAATTTTTAGAGGTGTAAACTATCAATTAACATTTTTAGGGCATTCAAAATTGAAAACTCTAAAATTCTAACGATTCCAAACTCAGGAATTGAAATTGAAAAATTTGTGAACTGCAACATGCCAAAGATTTCGTTTTTAAATCATCCCGAGTTAGAGAAAAATGTAAATTTTTATTATTCGTATTTATTAAATTATATCAGTCTTGATAAAATTCTAATTTTATCTATTTTTCCCAGTAACAAAATTCGTTTCAGGCTAACAGAAAGAAATGAGAAAGAAAGTTATAAATTATTAAACCGTTTCTTACATGAACGTGAAGAAAGAAGGTTTCTATCATTTCGTCGTTGGACGGCCTGAAATTTTTCTTCGTCTTCGGATTTTTCACCGTCCCTGGGTGAAATAGCAATGGCATGTACTTTACAAGGAAAGCATCTGTGAATGAAGTTTAAAAATTCTCATTGGAATAATTTAAAATGACTACTTTTCAACAGTAAAGAAGAATGTCATATTCATATAGATGCAGTATAGTGCGAACATGAAGATTATTGCATTACAGTAAACATTGTTATTGTACCTTCGATTTCATTCGAATTTTTTTCTGCTTCAGGAGATATGATCCCTCTTCCAATACATAAGACTGTGATTGCACGTGCTAAATGATCCCAGATAGTATATAAGGCATCCTTCTGAGCTTGGTACATGCGATTAAAATCTTGCATCAGTAATTCATATCCAAATTGTGTACGTAGGATCGGGAAAAGCCGAAAGTACTCATAAATAGTATGATTTTCCAAAAGATCTGATCTGTCTTTGACGCAAATTTTACAATTATTTTCTTGCTCGCTAGGTGAACCCACACTTTTTTTCAGATACTGTAAAGCAGTTGATCGCTCTACTAGTTTCTCTGCATCCTCTTCCAATTCTGTGTCCGCTGCAAACATAATATCAGTATTAATAATCATATGAAGCAAAAATACTTAAACATATAACTAATTGAAGTATTTCTTACAAGCTCCGTGATCTTCAGTTGCATTCTCGTCATTCTTCGCAGTACCACCCAAAGCGTGCTTCACGTTAATATATCTACTGTATAGTTTTCCTTTATGCAATGTTCTGGCACTAGTTTTCGTTTTAGGTTTTCCAACAATAAAATATGTTTTCTCAGCTTCAGTTGGGTAAGCTAAATTAATTTCACGTGCAGCTCTTATGAAAATTTCTTTATCAATCCTGTAACAAATATATGGTATCATTATGCAAATACGGTACTTATTAAAGATGGCGCAGTATATAAAGAATATCTAGCAAAATTTCGTTTTTAAATTCCCGGATTTCCCGGATCAGAATTAAAATTTTTCCCGGTTTCTCTTTATATACGTGTTTCAATTTTACACGTCATTTTTCGTTTAAAAAGAATTGTTTATACTAGAAAAATTTACGCAAAATTAATATTTTTTAATCAGGTTCCGTATGATTTTTCCAAGAGGACCGGGTCAGGATAATTTTTAATTAAAATACCTTGAAATCTTGGCAGCATCCAAGGAAAAATCAGCACAGTGTTCTTAAAAAATCGATTAAATTCTATGGAGATTTACCTTTAAAATAAGTTTTTTATTTACACTTTTTTCGAAATATTTCTGAAATAATGGTATTTCTGAATACTTTAACCAAGTATAGTTGGACGCAAAAATGTCATATCTTTCACCCTACGTGAAGCAAAAAAATGCAATTCGTTTTATTATTAAAATTAGATGATTTTAGGCAACTAAGAAAAACCAGGTATTCCCATACTTCTTGCCGGTAGTCTATATTAAGAAAATGGTATTAAAATAGTTAATTGCGCAAGTAAATTGTTATTATATATATATTTTTTATTTTTATTTATATTTTTTATTAAAAATTTGCCAGAATAAATAAATACTTTGATATTCGCCAAAAAAATTAAAACAATTCATTGAAAAAATGCATTTTCTCGACCTTTTTGAATTTTTCATTTTTTACCCAAAAACTAATCATTTTAATACAGGGTGGCCGTTGAACCAGGAAATGGCCGGAAATTCTTGAGACCCGGAAGAACCGGAAAATTATTTTTACAAGACGATTCTGAATTTGTTAAAAGCTAAACAATTTACAGACTTGAACGTTAAAAATTGAAATTTTTCAATTCGAAAGCCTTAGTAATAATTAAACAAATGTAAACTTCCGATTGAAACCTTATGAACTGTTTTCAATTTTTTTAAATGTTCAAAGTAATAAATTTATAATTAAACGCTTTTATTTAATTTCAAATCCTATGTGCAACTATTGTTTCAGTCTAAAATATTCCATTTCTAACTCATGCAATTGGAAAGGTTTTTGTAATTAAAAAAGGAGATTTTTTCAATATGTAGCAATATTTAACTATTTATGCAAAAAAAAAACAAATATAAATCAAATATGCAAAACTACATAATTTGAAACTGAATTATTTTAATTTACACTTTGAATGTTAGAACTTAATTTTTTCATTTTCCTGAAGTCTTAATTTGTGAGTAAACTATTTTTCTTTTGAAGCATAAATAACAGTTGAACAATGATTGATTTCAATCGACGTGAAATTAAAATAATGTAACTTCTAATTAAAAAGTGTTAGGTTTAAAAGAAATAAAAAATATTTAAATGTTTAATATTTCTAACTTAAAATTTCTTAAAAATGATATAATTTTCAACATTTAGAAATTGAATACTTACAGGTTTTTCTTAGAAAATAATCTGAACAGATAATTCACCACAGCTTTAACTAAGAAACTTCGAGATTTTTCATATAAAGTATCACCACTTCTTAGAGCAATACGTCCATCAATATCTTTTTCCAGAAAGGCTTTCAAACCCTACACAAAAATATTATAATTGTTAAACACTATAAGCATAAAAGCACAATAAGGAAACGGAAATAATTAGAAGTAGCCATTTGGATAAACTTACATGTGGAAAAACCAAAGGTTCTTCAGGCCTTTCATCAAAAGGACGTTTATTTCCCACAGAGACTGGATTTAATATACGGGTTTGAATGTGTAAGGTGCTTTTTTGATTCGAATTAGGTTTTTCTTGAGAACACTGTGATGATTCGAATAGCGCAGTCCTTGATTCAGTAATAATATCCGAGCTCTCTCCATGTGTAATTTTGTCTCTATATGGAAGTTCAAGATGAGAATCCAAAATTAGGAAATCTGCTTTTTCAATCTCAATTTCCTCTGCATCTAAGGATAATCTTTGTCTCTTTATGGATCCGGGATTTTCGAAGTTTTCCTCTTGGCACAATGGATCTTTAGCCAGGTGCGAATTATAATTCTCATGAATCCCTATGTAATAGAATGCAGCAAAAATACAAAAAGAACATTTATCTCAAATCGCAAGAAGTAATCAGATTAAGCTTGCGTGAATGTGAAAAAAACTTACAATCTTCTTTAGTTAAGTTCTCATCAGAAATATGATGAGTTCCTTCTTCAGAAAATTGGAGTGGACCGTTAAGTTTCGCCACCTACAAACAAAAATGAATTACAGTAGGATATTCTCGTACCATTTATTCGAGCTTTTCCAATTTATTTCCAAACAGTGATCTATATTGTCAAGTCTAAATTTCCAGAACGTCTTATACAAATCAAAGGAATATTTATTACAAATCGAAATATTTTTGCAGCTTGCTGATAAAGTAGAATTTTCCAAACGGAAACGTGTTATATATACTGCTGCGTTTTTAACTGAATGTGTTCTGAATTTTAGACTAAAAGTAAAAATTCTGGTGAATTTCTCACAAAATATAAACACTGCGATAAAAAGAGAGCCTGTAAATTTTTGCATACCGATTGCAATAATTTCTTATATTTATGCTTAAACTTTAGCAGAGGCCCTTTTTCTGGAATAAGCGATTCAATTGTTGCGTCATCTAACAATAAAAACGATTCTTCGTCGAATTTGTTATCTGAAATTTAGAATCATGAACACAAGCATATTATGGATATTCACAAACATAACCTCAAACATAACCTTACAATTCAATCATCTCCAAAATAATTTAAAAAACCTGTTTTTTAATTTAAAATACCTACGCTAACGCGTGAAATGCGATCTCCCAAAACTAAACCTATTGTAGGTTCTAATTTCAATAATTTGAAATTGTATAATTTGAAAAAGAGTTTGAGATTTAAGCATTACAGACTCTCTTCTTTACAATTTACATTAATTTTTCAGAATTAAATAATTTTTAATCGAAAACGTTTGAAGGATAATTTAATGAAATTATAAATTAGAGAATTTCAAATTAACGCAGTTTTTAAAATTCAGGAATGAAAGATTATTTTCAATATGAATCGCCTAAGCTTGTATATTTTTATTATTTTTGAATTTGAAGTAGTAAGTGTTTTTTGAGGGCCTCGACAAATTTTAAACTTGGGTTTCTCCTGCTTTGTAATTGTGTACTTTTAAAGTGTTTTTTTTTTAATTTATGCGCTTTGAGTTGTAAATGATTTTTTCACTGAATTGTTTAGTTATATTTTGCTAAAAGTTTCAAGTTTTTGGAAACACCGAACTAAAATGCTTTACAATTTTAAACCATTATTGTTAACTGTTAAAAAATTTAAGAAAACTTTCAAGTTTGAAAGTATTAAAATTTGAAGTATTTTTAAACGTGTAAGCTTCAAATTATTAAGCCAATAAATTTTCATTCGTAAATTAACAAAAAAGATTACTACGCTCTAAATGATTAGAATCATCAAATTATCAATTATTCATTTTGTCAAATTATTCATTTCTGTCAGACATGTTGTCTCACTAAATTTTCGACAAATTTTAATATTTGCAAGTACTAATTTGTTTATTATGAATACTCGTGGATGTTTAAAAAATTTTAATTTGTTTAAACATCTACGAGTATTCATAATAAACGAATTAGTACTTACAAATATTAAAATTTGTCGAAAATTTAGTGATACAAAATGTTTCTCCTGCTTTTTTTATGTAAAATATATGCTTGAACAAATACGTATTATTTAAATAATTGTAAAATTATTTAAACAAATGATTTTGTTGTTATTATTGATTAAATAACTCATGAGGTCTAGAAAATACGTTCATTTCGCGAGTTAACTGAAAAAACAAATATATAAACAAATTAACATTTTTTAAACAATTGAATATTAGTTAATAAATGACTGGGTATTCTTAAATTACCGATTAATGATTTTTTTTAACTTTTAAAAAGCGTCAATAAACCGAAATATTACGTAAATTCAAATTTGTCACTTATGGGGTTTTCTTTGGGGACCCATAAGAGTGGCTTACAATTATTCAACCTCAAAATTTATGATTGATTCTTATTCTCTGACGGATTCCGAACAATATACTGAAACACGGAATTATTTGCAACATATTATCGCGTCTAAATATTAGATTTACAAAAAGCTGACTTTTTCCCATTTTAAATCAATGGGAAACTTCATGGTCTTTGCGGCACCCCTAAATATTAACCGATTTTGCTCAAATTTGGAGATTTTTGTTTGGCATCCGAACAAAACTGGCAGGTGAGAGCAGAGAAATTAGAAAAAGAATCCACCAAGTATAAATAAGAACGACCCTAATGTGGATACTGTAAGAAATTGGGACATGCAGTTTTAAAAGGTTATAAAAAAGGTTAATTTTTCTGTTTGACAAATTTCGACATAAAAAAGAAACAACAAAGTAAACACTTATAAATTTCCATATTTTTGAACAACGAAGTGTGTAGGCTCCCCGAAAAAAATTGTGCTATATGCTCCTCGATTTCGGTGAACCTTAGCCTCCTTTTTCCAGTTTCCCTAGGCCCCCCGAAAATTTTTGTTCCACGCTCACCGAATTTCAGTAAATCTAGACGCGGTCATTTACAAAAGTGAGTATTTTTATTGATTTTATGTACAATAGATTATTCGAATTTGAGGTTATGTCTGACTTTTGAAAAAAGTTCACTTTCAAAGATTTGTGAAGAAAAGAATAATAAACAATTGTAAATAAAAATAAAAAGTAAACTTACCTTCGACGAATGTTTTTATCACAGATTCTTCGCAATTCCAATCTTCTAAAACCTTTCGTACGTCCATGGCTTTACTGCACAAAAAGACGCGGCCGGCCGGCGACGACGAGCGACATATGAAACTGCAAGTGACCTTCACTTTAGGCACGCACGCTCGCAGTATATGCAAAATCTGGGATATTTATCTTTAATATCTCAGATTTTATACTTTTAGTATAAGCAGATATTGCTCTTTAATTTCTTGTATATTGAATAGTAGATATTAGATATTATGCCTTAATATCTATATATTATGGTTCAATATCGACATTTTTAATATCTACTTTTCAATATCCATTTTTCTCCGTGTGCTGGGCTGGCATGAGCACGTAGCGAGAACATGTGCACCGAAGGGTCAACATGCAAAAGCGTAGGCTTACATTCACTATGCTATGTATTTTTGGCTTTTCAAAAAGTCAGTGAATGTAAGCCTACGCCTTTGCACGTTGACCCTTTGGTGCACATGTTCGCGCTACGTGCTCATGCCAGCCCAGCAGGGAGCAGCGAGCCTATAGTAATGACGGGCGATCTCCAAAAAAAAAAAATAAAAAATTTTTACAATAATAATTCTGCAGGGAATAAAAATTTAAAAAAATAAATATTACGAATGGATTCCAATTCACTTTTGAAATTATTTGAACTTTATCCCAACCTCGTAGGATGTATAGAAACAAAGTTAGATGCGATTTTATTTCAGATCTTTCCATTACCTCTACAGGTACGAATTTTAATAGATTTCGATTTCAAATCATATCACTGTTTTCAGAGAGCTTCAAAGAAGCACTATGCAAATTTTGACTCCTTTATGTCTTTTCCCTGTGAAGCTGTGTCAAGTTAAAAAAAACTGTTTAAACAATGATGCCTAATTATATAAAAATAACTCATTTTTCATCTACTTTATACGAAAATATATTTCTTAGGGAGAACAGAACGCTTTTGTTTTAAACGTTTCATCATAAAACAAATTCCTTCCGAGATACAGGACTATTAATTAAAAGGCGTTTTTCGTTCATAAATTAAAACCCTTCTATCTTTAAAATTATTAACTTTAGAGAGATAGCGTCCTTTATGAAAATTGTTCGTTTTAACTCATATTTTCGATTCTACCAAAACTTTTTTCAAATAAAACAATATTACTCAGCACAGAAAGGAGATTAATTTTTGTCCATTATTTTACCTATTAGCGCTTTTTTTGCAAAAACTATTGATCTCATCGAATAAGCATCAGGAGAACTTTTATTCCTCTCCTTTTCATCTACAAAAATGCAAAAGAAATTTTTTTTAAATATTCAACGGTAATGTAATAATTAATTGATTATGAAAATTTAATTAATCGCTTATATCTCGAGAACGCCATAAATGCCAGAGGGGTATAACGCAGATTCGGAATCAGGAGATCAGTCTGAACAAGAATCATTAACAATACTGCATGTCAAACGCGAATCCGACAGAAGTGGGTATGGCGTCCGGACTATGTATCTGTGGGGCTTCTTCACTCCGCCAGTGGCAGGTGCACTTTTGCGAGCAGCTTTGGTGGCCAGCTGCTTCCTTGGTGCCTTTCCACCGGTAGATTTACGAGCGGTTTGCTTGGTACGAGCCATTCTTCCAGGACCCTGCTTTCGAAATGAGTTCTCAACAATAACAAAAAACTTTTTTTTACTTTTTAACAATCTTTATTAAGTATGAACCAGAATTTGTACATGAAAATATTATACAATAAGGTCTAAGGTGAATACTGATGAGGCACCCATTTCTCGATGAGAAATTTTATCCTATTAAATAATCTATTTGATTTCGTTTACTATTCTAAGTATTTATCACAATGGAATTAAGTCTGTTATGAGTATTGGGTAAAAAGTTGTGTAAAAACCCATAAAGTTAGCTAATTATTCTTAAAACTAAAGGAATGAGCTTAAAACTTAAAAACTAAATAAATTAGATAAAAGTAACAGCAGCACAGAGCTGTGAAGATGTTGGAACTCTTCAGTCTTCAAAGTAGGATATGATACGGCATTTTAGCTTTTATTCTGAAAGGCGCAGTATCTCGGGTATACATTTTTATTTCTTCAAGTTCAGCAAGTCGCGAGATTTGGTTAATATAAAAATTCCTTGCTAAACTATGGATTTCGTCTTTAACGGGCTTAATATTGCAGTTTTTATGTAAATCTATGATCCTAGTATTAGGTTTTGCATTGGTGATCATACGCAGGCATTTGTTTTGGACAATTTGCAGAGTTTTTATGTTTGTCGCTGACGTATTACTCCATATAGGCGCAGCGTAGAGCATAGTTGGTTTTACTATCATTTTGTACAAGAGTATTTTGTTCTTAATGCTAAGCGAGCTCCGCCTGCCAATGAGACAGTGCAGCGCACCTACAGTCTTGAATGCGTTCTTCCTAGCTTTTTTAATGTGTGGGATAAAGGTGAGCTTATAATCTAGAACGCCTCCTAAGTACTGAACGCTAGTTTTCTTTTCTATACATAAGTCATTTAACATAAAGTCAGGTACATTTTCTTTCTTAGTATTCTTAGAAAAAATAATAAACTCTGTTTTATTAACATTAACCTTAAGTTTCCACGTATGAAAAAATTCAAGCAATAGTTTGACATATTGTTGTAGTTTCGTAGTTGCTAACCTTTTACTAAAAGAGGAGACGAAGGCTGCAGTGTCATCTGCAAATAGTAAAATTCGCGGAGTGCTGTCAGACGGGACCTCCCTTTGGACATTGTTTCGTGGAATGTCGTTTGTGAAATAAATAAAAAGCACCGGACCCAGAATCGATCCCTGGGGTACACCTGCTGCAATCTTATGTTCGTTAGATATGACGCCTTTTACCGTGACGACAAATTTCCTATCACTAAGATAACTTTGGAGAATTTTTAAAATATAGGTTGGGAAGTTGTACCTGGAAAGTTTCAATATAAGACCTTCAAACCAGACGGTATCAAAGGCCTTTTCAAGGTCAAGAAGAGCTAGTGCAGTACATTTATTTTTATTTAAGTTGGTGCTGATATGATTTGTTAATCTGAGGAGTTGATGTACGGTGCTTCGGTTTTGTCTGAAGCCAAATTGTTCCGGAATCAAAATTTTATTCTTATTTTCAAAGTCGAGTATTCGATTGTAAATTACTTTTTCAAAAATTTTGCTAATAGTGGGTAACAGACTGATTGGTCGGTAGCTGGCAGGTGACTGTTTATCTTTCCCGGCTTTGTGAATTGGCAATATATTCGCGATTTTCCAGTTATTTGGGAAATATGCATATTTGAACGCTGTATTAAAAATGTACGCAAGTTGCACGAAGGCTTTTTTGGGTAAATTTTGTATTACAATATTCTGGATGCCATCCAGGCCCGGTGTTTTTTTGGGTTTCATTCTTTTAACAACCTTTTTAATTTCTTTAGGGGAAGTGAGATCAATGTCTTCTACATTAATTCTTTGGTTGGCTATTTCGTGCCACCTAGCAATGGCAAGATCCTCAATAGTAGTGTCTCCCATGTCAGATGTCATGCAATGGACTTTTTCATAATGTGTCGCTAATAAGTTGGACTTATCGGGGTCACCATGAACAAGCCCGTTCTCATCCCTCAAGGCGGGTATGGGTTGCATACTATTTTTTAAAAAGCATTTAGTCATTTTCCATATAGAATTATCTTTAGGGTTAAGGGTATCAAGCTTGTTATTCCAGTTTTTATTATTGTGTTTTGCAATCTTCCTATTGATAGTATTTGTGAGTCTATTTTTAATTTTACGAATTTCATCGCTATAGGTTCTTTGACACATATTTCTTAATTGGTTTCTAGTTTTAATCAAATCTTTAATTTCAGAAGGCAGGATATAGATTGCTTCACCACTACACCCCTTAGTAAATGGAATAGATTCTACCATCGCATGTTTGATTGCTACCATTAAGGTTCCAATGCTATCATCCATTTCTGACTCAGAATTGATGTTTTTATTAATAGCTAGATTTTTATTAACAGAGTCCCTAAACCTATCCCACTTAGCCTGTTTATAATTGAGAAATTTTTGCCCTCGACAGATGATTTTGACGGAGTTAGTCAACATAATTATGACGGGGAGATGATCAGAGTTAAGTTCATCCAGTATCTCTAGTTCAATATCACATTTAATATTCCTAGTTAAGCCTATATCAACCGTACTAGGGGTGCCTTTATTATAAAGATATAAAGTATGGCCATTAGGATCAAGAATCTTGTACATTTTATTAACAGCAAAATCCAGAATTATCTTTCCGTTAGCATTATTATTGTTACAGTTCCAAAAAGTATTTTTTGCATTTAAATCACCATAAATAAGTAGTTTTTTCCCTAATTTATTCAAGAGAGAGAGATCATTATTAGAAATTTTTGCCTGGGGTGGATTGTAAACTGAAACGATTATTAACCCATTTTTAAGTTTAATAGCTACGGCTTCAAGGCTGCTAGTGTTTATTAACACTTCATGATACTGGATCACACTTTTGACAATGATCATAACCCCGCCCCCCACGGTATTATCGCTTCTTTCTTTTCGGATAGATTCATACCCAGAGAGTTTAAATTTGACATCACGTTTTAATTTTGTTTCATTTAAGAGCATTACATCAATTTTATTTTCAACGATAAATTGTTTAAGTTCGCTTTGGTTTCCACGCAAGCCATTGGCGTTCCAGTGCGCCATTTTCAGTGAGTTAATATTAAAACTATTTACAGCCATTCTTGGTTAAGATAGTATAAAAAGTTTGAAGTCTGTCTAAATCATTATTGCAGTGGCTTAACTTATTATTTAGTTCCCTAACTAGTTCCAACATCTTACCTATATCACATATTTGATTTAGTCTTCTAACTTCAGTCATTAGATCTTGAAGATCTTCAAGTTCTTGTCCCTGATGCCTTCTCTCAGTATCACGTGGATTCTGCCTTGTATTCCACGCTGTAGCTGGCTCAGAAACCTGTCTCCTGACAGTAGGAAGCACCGGAAAGTTGTTTTTTGTGAGGACAGGAATATTGGTCCTCTGGGGTTGTCTCTCGTACACAGGCTTACGTCTGGATTCCACCTTGGCCAGGTGTTTGAGATATGTAGGGCACTTAGAGTAGTTCGCCGGATGCAGCCCTGCGCAGTTTGCGCATTTGGGAGGGATTTCCTTAGTCTTCTTGCATGTAATTGTTAGATGTTCCTCATCGCACTTGACGCATCTGGGCGTGTTTCTGCAGTAGGTGGTCCCATGTCCAAATCGCTGACATCGATGACACTGGGTTATCCTTCTCCTGTTTCTGTACCGTTCCCAGTGTACTCGAACATAACACAGGTAGCGGATATCTTTGACTTTCTTGAGATCCGTGCTGTGCGGAAAGTCTATTAAGTAGATAGGTTGATCTGTGGGAAGCTCGCCTTTAGTTTTAGTCTTCAGGAGTGTAACTTTGTGACATTTAACTCCCTGTCGGTCCAAGTCATCCTCAAGTTCTTTGTTTGGTATGTTGGGGAGTCCCTTCAGCACCATTCTCTTCGTCTTCATTTCCTTTGTCGGATATGTATGATAATCACAGTTAGCTATATTCAATTCCTTTATGAGTGTGGAGTAATCTTCCTCGTTCTCCGCATAAATGGTCAAACTTTTCGGGGAATAGTGTAGTTTAGGGTCCCCTTTTATGAAGGATTTTAGAGTGGTGACAAATCCTGAGTAATCATCAAGTTCATGAGAGATGATTATGGGTGGCATCTTCTTCTGCTTTCCAGGTGTTGGGTTAACCTTCTCTTCCTGCACATCCTGATTCTCCTCCATTTTTTCATCCTGATTAGGATAAGTCTTGTTGCACTCCTCACTGTTCTGTAGAACTGCATAACGATTACTCAGAGGCACGGCTGTTGTCTGTTCAGACTCATTCCTAGGTCTTTTAACAGGCCTAAGGCCCCACTTGTCAGGCATTTTAAAATCCTGTTTCCACTCGCGTAAATGCGAGGGACATTGCACTACACTATCACTATAATGCACTTTTATTTAGTCCAAGCTTTTCACTTAACAATGACGCGCGCCACCCGCCTTCGTCTAGAAGTTCATCACTACGAGGATGCCCGTTTTCTTAAAATGTCCGTTTGATAATCAATAGATCACAATAGCACATTCACAAGCATTCTATAGGGAGATCATGTTTTTGGACAAAAAATCCCTCGTTAAAATAAATTTAGAGGCCCTGAAAAGGGCTGATTGTTATTTGGAAAAAAAAATAATCACAATATGATCATATGCAGTCATATCATCACAATCACAATCGAATCCGTAAATCACCATCGGAATCACAATGATCAGAATCACAATGAATAACAAAAAATTTCTATGAGCGCTGTTATATAGCCGCGTCACTAAAAAGCTGATAGGTCGCACAGTCTTTAGAAGGGAGGAACATCTGCTTATTGGTTGATGCTCACCAAGAGCGATGATACGTAGGCTTATTCGTTAGTGTCAAGAGGGAGGGGAGAAAGTGCACGTGTCGTTTAGTGGGGGAATCCGTTCTCATGGCTATATAACCGACCCCATAGAACTTTCTACCATTCCAAATACGATCCACCTCTCAGCCCCGAAATTGAAGACCTTATCCAAACTCGCAATAAACTTTGCCGAAAACATCAGAAAACTAAAAACTGTATCCTTAAAAATATCATTAACCACCTTCGGAAAACTATAGCAATTAAAGTTCAGGAGCACAGATGCAAAAATTGGAATAAAGAAGTTGGTAAACTTCAAATTAAAGATAACTCTATATATCGTATGACTAAAGCCCTAACGAAGCCGCGAACTAATATTCCCCCTCTCAAAAATCCAGATCAAACGTTTGTGCTTTCTCCTACCGATAAAGCAAATCTCCTAGCAGCAAATTATGAAAGTAACTTCGCTCCACATGACGAGCCATCTGACCCTCAACACATTGCTGAATGTGAACAAATTGTCTCCGATTTTCTTAAAATCCCAAATACCGATAATTTCAAGAAAATAACCCATAAGGAACTAACAAAACAAATCAAAACTACTAAAAACAACAAAGCACCCGGTCCTGATTCAATTTCAAACTTAGTCCTCAAAAAACTTCCGATCTCGTGTCTCACTCTCCTTGCGACTATCTTCAATGCTTGTATTCAACTTAGCTACTTTCCTAATTCATGGAAAATAGCTCACATTTTAGTTTTTCAGAAAAAAGGCAAGGATCCATATCATCCAACCAGCTACAGGCCCATTAGTCTTCTTAATACAATGAGCAAAATTTTTGAAAAAATAATACTCACTCGCGTAAACTATCACCTCGAGGAAAACAGCATCCTAAAACCACAACAATACGGTTTTAGAAAAGGTCACTCTACACAGCACATGATGCTTAAGCTTACCGAAGCCATTAGCCTAAATTTCAATCGAAGAAAACATACTGGAGCTGTTTTCCTCGATGTAGAAAAAGCCTTTGATAGTGTCTGGCATGTAGGACTGCTCAGAAAACTAATAAATTACAATTTCCCAAGAGGGCTTATCCTTTTCATACATTCTTATCTCTCCAATAGAAAATTCTCAGTCAAAATAGGCCAGACACTTTCAAAAGAGAAACCCATCCGAGCGGGTGTGCCCCAAGGCAGTATTCTAGGACCGGTATTCTTTATTATCTACGTTAACGACATTCCTGAGGTCCCTGAAGTTACAATTGGATTGTATGCAGACGACACCGCACTATTTACTTCTTCTTGGTCAGTTCCGAAAATCTTAAGATTACTTAACAAAGCTCTTGAAATCATTGAGGCATGGGCTAAGCTTTGGAGAATAAAAATTAATGTAGCAAAGTCAGAATCAATTCTTTTTTCAGCCAGAAAGCCTGCTAAAATAGATCCACCAAAAATGTTTAATGAACCAATAGAATGGAAAAATTCCGTAAAATACCTAGGGGGTAAACTTCATAAACGTCTTAATTGGAAGCAACACATTCAAGAAACTAAAGGGAAAGCTCTCGGGGTTATTTCACGTTTAAATCCTATTATTAATAGACACTCGAGTCTAAAACCTGAATATGGAATCCTGATTTACAAAATGTTTATCCGACCAATCATAACCTATGCCTGCACAATTTGGGGAGGTGCGTCAAAAAGCAATATTAATCACATTCAGATCATTCAAAATAAATTCCTCAGACGTATCACAAAAACCCCTAGATATACCAAGAATTCTGTTCTTCACAGAGAATTTCAATTACCCTACATTTCAGAGTATATCAAAGAAACCGCCACTAAATTCTATGAATCTACATCATCATCACCTCTTGAACATATTTCCTCTCTAGGGAAATATAATTTCGATCCGCTTCGCAAGCACGCGATGCCAAAAGACTTCCTCATGAAATAAGTCAACCAGAGACTTTCATTTTTCGACCCCTCTACCCCCTTCCCACTCTTCTTCTTTACTTTTCTTTCATAAAATAAGCTATCAGATTTTGTGGTTTTTTCCCTTTTCCCACATCTAACGAACGTCACTTTAAATCCCAGTCATGTCAAATTTCTCTCAGATTGTGTAATA